>AAPY01553118.1:0-13458 GCA_000181375.1 Tupaia belangeri | reverse complement strand
TTTTTTTATCTCAGTGATATAACATATTATATTAATTGATTTTCAGATATTAAGCCAAACCTGCATTCCTGGATAAATCACAGTTGGTCATGATGAATAACATTTTATGTATTGCTGGACTGGTTTACCAGTATTTGTTGAAGTTTTTTCATTTGTATTCATTAGAGATACTAGTCAATAGTTTTCTTTGATGTTATTGTTGATTTAAGCATCAGGGTAATGTTGGCCTCACAAATATGCTAGAAAATGGTCCCACTTTTTCTACCTTTACAAAGAGTTTGTGAGGAAATGCCATTAATTCATCATGAAATCTTCGTATAATTAGCATAAAGCCATGTGGGCCTGGACTTTTTTTGTGGGTAGATTTTTAAATTATTATCACTGTTATGACTAACTCAGTATCTTCCTTTGCTATAGTCATATTCAGATTGCTATTTCTTCTTGAGTCAGTTTTGGTAGCTTATATCTTTCTAGGAATTTTCCACTTTTTGTAAGTTATCTAATTTGTTGGCCCACAATTATTTATAGTATTCTATTGTAATTATTTCTCTTAAGTTGATCACTCTTATTTCAGTCATTTAAGTCTTTGCTCTTCTCTTGGCCAATTGGGCTAAAGCTTTGTCAATTTTGTTGCTCTCTTCAAAGAATTAGCTCTATTGTTTTTCTATTTGTGATGTCATTAAATTTCCCTCTAATCCGTTTGTTTTGTTTTGCTTAGATATAGTTTGTTCTTCCTTTTCCAATGTCTTAAGGTAGAAGTAAGGTCATTGTCTTGATACCTTTCCTGTTTGTTTGTTTGTTTTTTCATTGTCAGAGGGCTCATGTACTCACCAGAGAAAAAGAAAGAAAACACCTTTCAACAGGGCATGATCACACCACGATCCTTTGTCCCCCACTTTTCCATCCTGTCGGGATTTGAGCCATGCATGTACATGTGCCCAATCTGTTTTTCAAGCCACAGTCAGGACTTGAGCAGTGGTTGGCTACACAGGTCTGGCTATGCAGGGTCCAGCTCTGCGGAACCCAGCCGTTAACTGCTACGCTGCAGGGCCAGTCCTCTGACTTCTTAATATAGACATTCACAGCTACACGTTGCCCTCTCAGCACTGCTTTAGGCACAACTCATACATTTCGGAAGGTTGTCTCCCTATATTCACTCATTTCCAAGTCTTTTACATTTCTATATTTGTTCCATGAGAGAGAGAGACACACACACAGAGACAGACAGAGTGGCACCCTGAGCAGAGTCCTCGTTCCACAGTTCAGCTTCATCCTCAGCTACCCAGGATCAGGGGCACACTCAAAGGCACCCAGTGTGCTCAGGGAGACCTTGAAACAGACACCTACATCCCAGAGCGTCAGTTCAGATCCTTTGGGAAGAGACCAGGAGCTGTCAGTTTTACAGGCAAAATTTTAGAACCAGAGCCTTGAAGTTGTGATGGGGACAGTGGCAAGCTTCTCTCCCCGTGACATTCCCATTCTAGGACCTGAATGCCCAGTGAAGGGGCAGAAGCTCGGAGTCCTCCTGGCTTTCTCCCTTGTGTGGAACAATGGCTATGAGCTGGGTATGGGTGATTAGGGCCCAGTATTGTCACCATGCCATGCCTGAGATAGAGCTCGCACAGGCACGGGCTGGTGAGAACGCTGTCCCCGTTTCCCCATGGCACTTGCTCAGGACTGAGTGGTAAGAGGAGGACAAAAGAAAACCTTGTCATTATGTTGGTGTTGGTGACGGTCGAATAGAGCATACAGACACGTGGTCAGTTATTGGTCAAGTATAGCTTAGAACTGTCAAAATGGGGGGAAAATCACCTGGGGAATGTATTTCCAGTATAGTAAAGGGTTAGTACAGGAAAAGCTCATACCGAGTGAGGAAGAAATGGCACTGTAACAGACATGCACTTCGTCGGAAGTGCAGCACCTTCCACCTGTATCTCTAGATAAAATCCTCGGTTTCAGAGGACGCCAAACGAGGGCAGAATGTCTGGCAGAGTGCCGGTCGCCATTAATGCTCACAGAGTAAATGTGTGTTGAGTGTACTGGGCCTGGAAAGTGACTTACACCCTTCACACCACGGGGTCGCTCCTCAGTCACACGAGCACGCTCCCGAACCGCCGCAGTCAGCGTCCTCAGCGCCGCTCCCTCACCAGGGAAGCCCCAGCGTCAGGCCCGCTCAGCACATTCCTCCTCGCCCTCCCACGGTGGAGGGTGCTGAGCGTCACCCAGGAGCCGTGATAACATCAGGGAGCTGGACCGCCCGCCTCATCTGCCCATCTTAAATGCACGGCTTTGTTACGCCTTCCTTGCATTTCCAGTTTTAAGAAGCATTAAGATGAATAAACTGATTTCAAAGAGATCACGTCACTAATTACTTTCTATGATGTGGCTCTCGCGGGGTTCAACTCCTGAAGCGTGCTCGTCAGCCGCCAGCCCTATTATGATAACAGCCGTCACTTCTCATTGTTAATGAGCATCACTGCGCACCACGCACACCTCACACACGTCAGCCGTAACCCTCACACCCACCCTCCTGGCCATTAATTACCCCGCTCTTGGAGGTGGGGAAACTGATGGTCAGAGAGATGAATAGCTTGCCAAAGTCTCTCCACAGTGACGAGTTTCTGCCTTACTCTCCAGACACGGACCCGCAGTTGTCTCTCCTTACCGTTCAGGTTTTTTTTTTTTTTTTTTTTTTGAGAGATTTTCACTGTAGGGCGCGTGTGCTCGCCAGACAGACAGAGAGAGACATAGAGACAGAAAGTGAGAAATCACCCCCCAGGGGGGATGGTCACGCCGCAATCCCTTCTCCTCCATTCTCCTCTCGGGATCTTGGGCACGCACGCACACGCGCCCAGCGTGAGTTTTAATACACCAGGTCCGGGACACGAACCGCGGTCGACTACCTGGGAGTCCAGCGACATAGCCATTACGCTAACTGCTGGTCCCACCGTTCAGATTTTTATCTTTGTCTTTTTGTCCCTGAATTTCCTCAGCCTGGATCTTCTTTGCCTCCTTTCCTCCAAGATTCTCTAAAATCAAGTCACAAACTCTTCTCCAATAGCCCGGGCCCCCAGGTCCTCTGGATACACCTTGCCCAGTCTGCATGTGGGAAGGGAAAGGAAGAGAGAGATAAAAAATAAATAAATAAATAAAATTTTAAAAAGTGGAGACAGAAATGGGAGTCAGAAGTAAAACTATTAGAAAACTCAGGAAGTGAGGAGGAGGGGTACACAGGTGACCTCAAGGGAAGGAAGCCACACTCTGCCCCTCCTTCGCGACAGTACGTAGACTTGACTTTCGAAGCGGTAATGAGTACGAGGGAGCCGAGGGACAAGGTGTCAGGAAACGGCAGAAGCTGCTGGGACCAGAACCTGCTGCTGCAGGGCAGGGAGCAGAAGGCCCGGACGACTTCTTTGCCCGCTTTCTTACATAGTCACACCGCTCCTGATTTCCTTGTTCGTGTTTATGAAACTAAAATAACTCACCATCAGTCCACCCGATTCCAAGACAGTCTTTTGTTACGGGCGTGCAACTCAGCACCACATGAAAGGCACACCCGCTCATCGGCTCCCAGGGAACAGAAGCAGCAGGACCTCGGGGCCCGCCGGTGGGAGGAGCATGTGTGTCCCTTGTACCACTGAGATAGAGCCACGTGAAGAGAACGACTACCTTGAAAACCTTATGTCATGCATCCGCCAAGAGGTCAGAAAAACTTCTAGGGATGATGGCGAGGCCCTCTACCTCGACTGAGGGCGGTCACAGCACACGGCAACTCCCGACCTGCCGCTTTCACTGCCGGTGAACCCTACCTCCGTGTCGTTGGTGAAGGAAGGAAGGAAGGAAAAGAGGGAGGGAGGGGAAGATTGGGGAAGGAGTTAAGGGAAGGAGGGAGAGAGGGAAGAATGAAGACAGGGAGTTGAAAAAGGAAAAGAGGGAAAAGGGGAAAAAAGAAGAAGGGAAACAGCAGCTCACACTCCGGTAAACTCCAGTGCTGCTGTGTCAGAAGTCGTGGTTTCCCCTGGCGATGCCCGCAGGGAACCATGTAAGGACGCTTCTGCACTTGCAGGGGAAATAGCACTGCACCTTCAGGCTGCTCTTGTCTGGGCCTGCAGATAGGGAGCGAAGTCGCCACATGCCGGAGTAGCCAGCCGGCTGTCACAGGAAGACGGGCTGCAGCTACGGAGCGGATGGGAGGAGAGAGCTGGGACAGGGGCTCCCCTCTCTTGGTGCCCCTGTGCCTGGTGTTGCCAGAAGTGGCAGCTGCTTAGACTTTCAGATGAGGGATGCCGTGCTGGGTGGTGAAAGGCCGAGATGCCCACTGGAGGGTCCATCACGAAGCCTCCGGTCGGAGCCTCTAGGCTTCCCCATGAGACGCAGCTTGAAAGCCATCTGGTCAGTGGACAGACTGAGGCACGGGGCCCCCTGTGGGCCGGACTGAGTGTTTCATCTACATTCGCCATGACCCCCGCACCCCTCCCTGCTTCAGGGCTGTGCTCATGGTTACCTGTTTCTATGCACAGACAGGTTACCCGTAGCAGGTAGAGATGTTTGAAAGATATAAAGGTGACCATCCTGAAACTGCTGATGATCACACTGCATCACAGAACGCCGTGAGTCGCAGTGCTGACAATAGATAGGCCAGCAAATTCACCCAGTCCACAAAGAGCTTAGGATAAAAGTGGGGTGGAGTAGGGATCCCGCCCAGTTCTTTCCTGAGGCCCTTTCCCGTGCGAGAGCAGTCTACTAAGGGCTTCGCTCTCAGGATTCTGGGAAACCTGTGACTTCCCCGTCCTGCTCGGTGAGGTCCCTTCTTCACGGTGAGCCCACTCAGTCGTTCTAAGTCAACAGCTCTGATTGTGTTTACTGTCAGTTAGAGTGACATCCGAGGGCTGCATCCCCTCAAGGGCTCCTCCAGTCTCTCTCACGCATCAAGAAGACCTGCAAGAATGGCGTGACCATGTGAACTTACCCTGCAGTCTCTTGAAGAGTAGTATCCAATGCTGCTTTGAAGTTTTGCCTTTTAAAATATCATCGTAAATGGTGATAAGCTGTAGAATAACACTAGCTATGAGATTTGCTAAGAAGCACTGGCTCGGAGCCATGCGTTTCCAAACTACCTTGTACTTTTCACAAGGAAGCCACAGCGTCCAGCAAGCTGAGACCACGCCTCTTCATTTCCCAGTAGCCTAGGTGTATCCTCTGGGCTTGATTCCATTTCGATCTGTAGTGCTTTCACATTCATGTATATTCCACCCCACAAACATATTAAAAGCAAAATTTACCACAGGCCATCACACTAGAAGATGAATGAGACTCTCTAAAGCCATACGGATGCACTGAAAAAGAAATACCCAATGGAAACTCTGAGCAGCAAAGCAACAGAAGGCGCGGAGGGCGATGCTCTTCCGTCATTCCATCGTGGCAACTGATCCCAGAGGGCGTGTGGTAAAAGGTTCCTCCTCTACTTTGTTGATTGAAATAAAGCCTGGGCTTGAGCTCCGTTAAGTGCTTTATAAGGTCATTTGAGTAGAAAATGTAGAAAAAGTCTGGTGGAGAAAAGGAAAGAAGAAAGAAAAGGAAGGAAAGAGAGAGGGAAGGAGAGGAAGGAGAGAAAATGAAAAGAAAAAAAAACTCTAGGGCACATAAATCGAAAGCCATGAGAACCATTAGGCTTTTCCTTTTATTTATTTTTATTTTTTTGCAAAAGGGCACATGCACTTGCCAGAAAGACAGAGAGAGAGAGAGAGGGAGAGAGAGAGAGGGAGGGAGAGGGAAGTGAGAAGTCACCCCCCAGGAGGTGGACTGTGCTGCAGTCTCTTCTCCTCCGTTCTCCTCTTGGGATTTGGGGCACGCACACACGTGTACCCAGTGTGACTTTCAAGCTGCCAGATCTGGACCCGAACTGCACAATCGGCCACGTAGGATCCACAGCCTTGACCTCTGTGCCATCTGCTGGCCCACCATAGGCTATTCTTAAGCAATTTCATTAAAGACATAAGAAATTGGTATGACTACATGTAATAGTTAAAGCCTCTTTAGACTCAGAATGCATTATTGGAACAAGATGTGCCTCTAAGACATGCTTCGGAAAGAATACTCTGACATTTTCACAATATTTTCCGAATAATTTATTTTCTTTCTAAAAGCAGACATAAAATTGGATGAAAAAAGTTTGACTCCCCTAAAGCCTTCTCTCAATCTTTGTTTATAACATCCAAGAAAAAATCCAAGTCTGAATGATTTGCCCTTCCCTTGTCTAGGGTCACTCGCAGTAGCTCGGTGAACGTACATGTATCATGAAATACTAAGGCCTTCACGCTCAGGATTCTGGGAAATCTGTGACTTACCAAGTGTGGTGGAGAAAAAAGATGTTCTCAGTAGAAAATGTCCTAGAAACAAAAGCATAGTGTCTATCTAACTTCAGTGCTGGGGAAAGCAAGCAAAGAGCCCGGCGTCCTCCTGCTTTGCATTAAAGTTTTACTGCTCTAAAACCCTTCCCTGGGCTGCCCTAGCATCTGTTGCTATAGGGCGTGTGCACTCACCAGAGAGAGAGAGAGAGAGAGAACGTGAGAAAGCAAGCCGCCAGGTCTGGGACTTGGACCATGGTTGACCGTGTGGGAGAGCCGGAGGCCAGAGTGGTGGACATTACCCCTCCTCAGTGTACACATTAGCCAGTTTCCCACCAGTCCTCACACTGAGCGGGGATTTTTACTGAATGCTCTGGGCAAGAGGAGATGCATGACAGGCAGGAATGGCAGACTTCACTTACTATTTACTTAGTTGAGAGGTTTTTGCCTAAGGGCACATGCACTTACAGAGAGAGAGAGAGAGAATGAGAGGGAAAGTGAGAAATCACCCTTGAGGGGGATGACCACATGCAATTCCTTCTCCTCCATTCTCCCCCTGGGATCTTGGGGCACGCAAGCACACACGCCCAGCTGAGTTTCAAGCAGCAGGTCTGGACTTGAACCACTGTCGGCAATGTGGGAGTCCAGTGATGGGACCAGTGTGCCATCGCTGGCCCCAAGCAGACAAACGACTGACATCTAGAGCATCCCACAGTGTCAGAGGGAGGAAGGGGCAGGACGCAGACTCCCAGACTACACTATTTTTTTCCCCAACGTGATTTCCCATAACCTCTTTAAAACAGAGCCCTCTAATATTTGCTAAAAATTAGCATCTTATCCATTTTATTCTAGTCATTGAAAGACAAGTACAATTAAAAAATAAAGCGACCTAGGCCCAGCAGGTGGCATGACGGTTAAGGCAGGGGACCCCACATGGCCAACTCCACAATCTGAGTTCCAGACCTGGTGGCTCGACAAACACAAAGGGTATGTGAACGTGTGTTTCCTAAATTCTGAGAGGAGGGAGGAGAAAGGGCTGCAGAGAGAGGACATTAGGATGGGCTCCCTGGCTTTCCCTTGGAAAGAGATGTCAGGACAGGTCCACGTTTTCTCAGTACATGGTAGACACATAGACAGGTCCACGTTTTCTCAGTACATGGTAGACACATAGACAGGTCCACGTTTTCTCAGTACATGGTAGACACATAGACAGGTCCACGTTTTCTCAGTACATGGTAGACACATAGACAGGTCCACGTTTTCTCAGTACATGGTAGACACATAGACAGGTCCACGTTTTCTCAGTACATGGTAGACACATAGACAGGTCCACGTTTTCTCAGTACATGGTAGACACATAGACAGGTCCACGTTTTCTCAGTACATGGTAGACACATAGACAGGTCCACGTTTTCTCAGTACATGGTAGACACATAGACAGGTCCACGTTTTCTCAGTACATGGTAGACACATAGACAGGTCCACGTTTTCTCAGTACATGGTAGACACATAGACAGGTGCACACATACAAAACACGTACAGGTACAGACACGTGGGTGCGCCTCTAAATGCACTGAGCACCCCAGAATCCAGATCTTGGCATCTAAATACCATTCTTCCCTACAAGGGAGTCCAGCTCCTTGGAGAAGTGGCTGACTGCGGTGCGAGGGCAGGGAAAGAACAAGAAGAGCCCGGAATAGCTCGTACTGTCAGGAAAGAACCAAGTGATCAGAAGTCAGGTGAAAGCAGTTCTATCTTCCATAAACTAATCTCGGAAGTCACTCAGCCCCACGTGCCTGCTTGGACTTGAGGAGGACGTAAACGCAGACCCCGCCCCCACCACCAGCCCCACAGGAGAGGCGCCAAGCCCCCCTTGCAGAGCATGCTGGATGGAGAGATTTTGCTGCGGCCAACACTGGGAAACACAACCTGCCCACAGGTAGGTCTCCGGATCATCAGGGCAGATGCTGCAGTCGCCAACTGCTATCACACGGTGTGGATGCCGAAGCACCAGGACACAGCAGATGGGAAGGTACACAGCCAGGACCTAGAGTTTCAAACGACGGCTCAGGGCAGTTTCACAATTCTTTTTTTTTTTTTTTTTTTTTTTTTTGAGAGGTTTTTGCTATAGGGCGCGTGCGCTCGCCAGACAGACAGGGAGAGACAGAGAGACAGAAAGCGAGAAGTCACCCCCCCCCAGAGAGAGATAGTCACGCCACAATCCCTTCTTCTCCATTCTCCTCTCAGGATCTTGGGCACGCACGCACATGCGCCCAGCGTGAGTTTTAAGCCACCGGGTCCAGGACGCGAACCATGGTCCACTACATGGGAGTCCAGCGACATAGCCATTATGCTAACTGCTGGTCGCCAGTTTCACAATTCTTGAGCCCTCCTCCTTCAATAGGGGAGAAACATGAGACAAAAGGACTTCACAGAAGGATTTCAGAGAGAGTGCTGGAGGGTGTGTGTTCTGGGGGGCTGGGCCCTGTCTCTTCACTTGAGTAGACTGAGGGGTTTCAGAGAGGCACGAAACGAGCAGGAGACACTAGGGACACCTACCGCAGCGGGCCTGATCCCAGGAACTCTGAACTAGGGGAGGAGAGTGGACTGGTCGCTGTGGGCGGAGGAGCAGCGAGCTGCTGCCCTGTCAGGAAAGACATGCCCAGTGCTCGGCCAGGGCGGTGGGTCCGCTGGCATGAGCTGAAGGGCCTGTTGTCACCCCTGCCTGGAATAAACCACTGAAGAGGGCCATGGATCCCCCAGAGTCACAGGCAACAGGGGTGGACACCCAGGGCTGGCTGGGTGGGGGCCACCAGGGAACTGCTCCCCCAAGGGGAGAGAGCCACTGACACCCCCTGCGGTTTCCACAGGGCCACGAGAGAAAGAGCCTGGCTCAGCTGAGGCGGAACCATCTATGCTGCACAGTGCAGGAAGCCACATGGCTGGCCACGGGTTCAGAACCCCGGCTGGCCAGTAAACGTGCTGTGTCATGGTGCAGGACCCAGACCCTGAGCCGCTGGCTCATCAGAGAAAGGGAACTGCATAGTGGTGACCCAGCGTGCACCCGCCCTGTGTGCTTCTCCCGTGCATGCACACATGCTCTCTGGCGTAAAGACAGAGGGAGGCACCTGAGAGCCAAGCGCCTCGCCGGAGGTCACGGCACTCACGGCAGAGTGCTAGACCTGGAACGCACGAAGCCAGGCTAGGCTCCCGCAGCGCCGGGCTGACCTCTCACCTGCCCCTTTGCAGCTGGTTTGGGTCCTGTGAAAGAGAGAAGAGTGATGCCCTCCCCAGGCCTCCCTTCTCCGTAGTCCCTGACGGAGGAGGCCGAGGGTCCGAAAGCCCTTCATCCTGTGTCGGACAGGACGTTCTGATTTCCGAGTCACAGTAAGAGCAGGCAGGAGAGTCAGGGACCCGCCCAAGTTTTCCAGGACCAAAGCAAGCGTGTCCCCTTGAAATAAAACCCACAAGGGCAGTGGAAAGCCAAAGTCACTCCGGGGCCAGCCCTGTGACACAATGGTTAGGTTCTGCGCAGAGCCAGGTCCCACATGGCTGACCGGGGTTCTGCTCCCTGCCCAGCAGTTTGAAAAACACTTCTAGCATGTGAATGTGTGCCCAAGATCCTGATGGAACAGAGAACTGAAGGAGAAAGGATTGTGGTGTGACGAGACCCTTTGCTACTGGGGAAGAAAAACAGTCCCACTGTGACACTCTTATCCAGAGAGCAGGCACTGCCTCAGACTTCTGTTTGTGGGTTCTTCAGCAAGCACCCCGGGGCAGGAGGGCTCCCAACCACCGGCTGGGCAGACACTCTGCTAGAAGAACAAGCCCGAGGGTTCTTTCCAGGAGGGAGCAGTGAGCAGAGTGCAGGTGGCCTTAGCTAAGAGGAAGGTGTCACAGGCCCTGCCCTGGAGGAAGGGCCGAGGCTCTGAGAGGCTTAGCAGGCCCTGGAGGGTGCACGCCATGCAGGAGCACCTTCGATTCTGCTGTCCAGGTTTAGAGCCGGAGCGGGGTCGTCCAACAGAAGGACTGGCCACTTGTTCAAACAGATCCGAGTTTCCAACTCAGGGTCTGAGGCCAGCCCGGTGTTCCCAGGTGACACTGAAGCTACTGGGCTGTGGGCCATCCTTTGAAAACTGCTGGCATGGAGGATCGCTGGCCGCAGTGTGGCACTGACCTGGGCGAGGATGTCACAGTGTCAGCTGGAGGGTCTGTATTCTGGTAAACCTGGTGCGTACCAGCCGAAGGAACAACCCACAGAGTGGGAGAATAGATTTGCAAACTATACCTCGGATAAGGGACTGACAACCAGAATATACAGGGAACTCAAGCAGCTTACCCACAAAAAAATGATCAATCCAACTAAACGATGGGAAAAGGAGCTGAACTGACGATTCTTTGGAGAAGACATATGAACGACCCAAAAGCATGAAAACATGCTCAGCATCTCTTATCAGAAAGGAAATGCAAATCAAAACCACAACGAGGTACCACCTAACCCCAGTTGCAATGGCTAATACTAAAAAGAAAAAAAAAAAAAAAAGTGCTGGCGAGGCTGTGGTAATAAGGAAAGTCTCCCACATTGACGGCGGGAATGTAAGTTAGTACAGCCACTGTGAAGAACAACATGGAGAGTCCTCAGAAACCTACAGACAGACGGGACCAGCAGTCAGCACAATGGCCATGTCACTGAACTCCCACGTAGTCGACCGCGGTTCGAGTCCCAGATCCAGTGGCTTAAACTCATGCCGGGCACATGTGCGTGCGTGCTCAAGATCCCGAGAGGCAAATGGAGAAGGGATTGCGGTGTGGCCGTTCCCCCTGGGGGGCAATTTCTTGCTTTCTGTCTCTCTGTCTCTCTGGTGAGCACATGCGCCCTATAGCAAAAGCCTCTCCAAAAAAAAAAAAAAAAAAGAGCAGAGCAAATAGAACTACCATATGACCTAGTAACTCCACTTTTAGGTATTTACCCAAAGGATAGAAAAGCCCTCAGTCGGAAAAACATTTGCACACCCATGTTTGTTGCAGCAGTATTTACAATCGCCAGGACGTGGAATCAACCTGAATGTCCAAAAACAGATGACTAGATTGAAAAAAATGTGGCATATATACTCTATGGAATGCTACTCAGCCATAAAAACAATGAAACCCTGACGTTTGACACAAGGGGACAGATATGGAAGACAATCCAAAGCCAGGCAAGTCAGACTATGAAAGGCAGACTTTGTGGGTCTCTCTCTTTTTTTTTCTTTTTCTTTTTTTATTTTTTGTCTTATTAAACTATTTAATGTTCACATGCAATACATAAATGTTTTCGAAACCGCGAAATTCTTTGATACCTGCAGCTCATTTTCTTTTTTTGCCTTTATATTATCATCTTAATCTTGTGTGTATTACATTGAATTGCATATAACTTTACAGTGTATTCCATTGCTTTTTCAAAAGGGATTGCCATCAGCTCATTTTCTAATAAGTACGGTATGACTTTAAATGTTACATCACTTCAAAAAATGTTTTAAAATAGATGAACCCTTATGGGCTACTCCGATATGTCCGTGAGCCGTAGCAAAACAGGCTTCCTGTTAGCTGTCTCGGCTCCTGCTGCCCGTGCAGCCTCTGCGACAGCTTTGATGCACGTGGCCACTGTGACAGACAGACGGCGTATGCCCCACGCGGTACATACCGCATGCCTGCGCTCCACAGCAGAAACGGAAAGTCTGGAAGGTACAGCAGCAGGGGGGCAACAGTGGATACTGGAGATGGTGAGGATGGGGAGGGCAGGGAGAGTGCAGGGTGGGTGATGGAGGGAGGGAGGGGAAAGGAGCAGAAGAAGGGAAAAAAAGTACGCTTAACTGACAAAAAAATGAAAAGCTATTTTCTGCTGCTGATGCGGATAAGTCTTTGTCTTGACTGATAAGCGTGGTAATTGTGCTGGGAAAAGAAATGTTATAGATTGTAAAGGTATTTGTGGAGCCAGCGGATGGCATAGCGGTTACATTGCTGGACTCCCACGGAGCCAACCACAGTTTGAGTCCTGGACCTGCTGCTTGAAACTCACACCAGGCACATGTGTGTATGCCCAAGATCCCAGGAGGAGAGTGGAGGAGAAGGGATTGAGGTGTTACCATCCCCTTGGGGGGGTGATATCTCATTTGGGGCCAGCAGATGGCATGGTGGTTAAGGGTGCTAGACTCCCACATGGCTGACCATGGTTCAAGTCCTGGACCTGGTGGCTTGTTTTCTCACGTTCTCTCTCTCTCACTCTGTCCCTTTCTGGTCGAAATAAAAACAAATAAATAAATAAATAAATAAATAAAGTTAAATAAAATCATTCTTTTTTTAAAAAAAGTATATGTGATTAAATATGATATTAAAGAAATGGTGCATACAGCTTTAAGTATAAATTGGAGATGAATTATTGAAACACTGCAGAAACCTCACATGCATACAGATCATGGGCTGTCCGTGCACCCACAGGCCCGGGAGGCTTCAGCAAGCACGGCTGCTCCCTGGCAGCGGTGCCCAGGAGGAAGGGAAATGGCCAGGCAGCCACACGGGCCTCTGGAGGTGCCCACGACAGCACGGGGCCTGTCGGGTTCCACCGAGGTCTGTGCCAGATGGGACTAGCCATGGCACCCACCACCTGCCCAGCCGGCCGCTTGTTGGCAGTCAGCACTTACACGCAGAAACGGCATCGCTTCAGTGTCGCTGCCGATCCGACGTGGCTACGAGGAACAGGCCCGGGTTCCTCCAGGGCTGGAAGTAAGCCACGCACGACACTCACAGGCATGTGCAGATGCGGTCCGCACTCTTCATGCCGGGACACCGTGTGAGCTGTGGGGCAGGAAAGCTTCTCGGCCACAGAACCGTGGCTTGACAGCTTCGGCAGTGTGCACACGTATGCTTTGTGCATGTTCATATGGGTGCATCAGGGTGTGTATGTGCACATGTGTGCACGCATCAGGGGTTCCCGGGGGAAAACACCCTCTTTCTAGGAAAAAATATTACTGAATAGAAAAAAAAAAAAAATTTGTCGATGACCCATTTTGGAAACTGGGCACCAGCTTCCAGGACCAAGCTCATCCACTGGACAGAAATGCTCTGGGCAAGG
>AAPY01553102.1:0-13347 GCA_000181375.1 Tupaia belangeri | reverse complement strand
TGGCTGGCTTGCTCTCTCTCACTCTATCCCTACCTGGTCAAATTTACACATAATTAAGTAGTATAAATAAAGTTAAATAAAAATAATTCTTTAAAAAACAAAAACACCATCAACTATCAATCCTTCAGTTAATTTAAATTTTACTGGTGCGAAACAACTAATAAAACACTTCACTGCTTAACTAGTCTACCACCTCCATTTACCGATGGATGACTTAAGAGTTTTATGGAAATCAGCTGCCACAATTCCTTATTTTTTATTTAAAGAATTATTTAATTTAATTAATTATTATTATGTTTTAATTTAACCAGAGAAAGAGAGAGCAAGCTGCGAGGTTTGGGACTCGGACTGTCACCTACAAGCCCCAGTTGCCACAATTCTTCATTTTATTTTTTTTTTTTGAGAGATTTTTCATATACAGTGCGTGCACTTTCCAGTGAGACAAAGAGAGGCAGAGAGACAAAAATCATAAAATCACCCCTAGACAGTATGGTACTGCCATAAGGACAGAAAGAGAGAAAATTGGAATTGAATAGAGTCCAGAAATAAAACCATACACCTATGAGCAAATGATTTTTTTTTTTTTTTTTTTTTTTTTTTGCAGGCGGCGGAGGGTGGGGAGGAGGTTAACCAATTTATGACAAGGGTGCCAAGACCAACAGTAGTCCCTTTAACAAATGATGCTGAGACAATTTAGATAACCATGCACAAAAGAATGAGGCTGAACCACTATGTCTCAACTTGCACATAACATTAACTCAAAAAACCATAAATCTAATGTAAGAGTGAAAATCGCAAACTCTTAGAAATAAACAAAACAGTATATCATTATACCCTAGGATTTAACAACAATTTTTAGGTATGACACAAATGTATAGACAAATAGAGTGGACTTTATCAAAATTAAAAATGTTTGTGAATCAAAGGATACTATCAAAGAAGTGAAATGAAACCTCACGTAATGGGAGAAAATATCTGTAAAATCATGTATCTGATAAGATTCCAGTATCTTAGATATAAAGAACATTTATAAATGAACACCAAAAGGACAAACCAATTAATTAAAAATGGGCAAAGCACTTGACTAAACATTTCTCCAAGATATACAAATGGCCATAAGCACATGGAAAGGAGATCGACATCCTTAGTCAAATGGGAGATGCAAATCAAAACCACTGAAATAGCACTTTCACACTCACTAGGATGTCTAAAACACATTAAAAAACCCTGAGGAAATATAACAGATGTTGGTGACAATGTACAGAAACTGGAAGGAACCCTTGTGTATGGCTGATGGAAATGTGAAATGGTGGAAAACAGTACTGCAGCTGCTCAGTAAATTAAACCTAGAGACCCCATAACTGAGCAAGTCACAGTTAGGTATATACATAAAGTAATTAAAACAGGGATTCAAATAAATATTTGAACACAAACATTCAAAGCAGCACTATTCATAACAGCTAAAATGAGAAAAACCACCCACCAAATAAGCTATCGCTGAGTGAACAGATAAACATGTGGTATATCCACAGAATGGAATATTACTTAGCATTAAAGAAGGAAGTACTGATACATGGTACGATGTTGATGAGCTTGAAAAACATTATACTGAGTAAGGCCAGATGTAACATGTCACATATTATATGATACCATTTATAGGAACGATCCAGAATTGCTAAGTCCAGAGAGATTGGTAGTTGCCAGGAGCTAGGGAGAGGGAAAACAGGAAGAAGAGGAGAGGAGGGCTGGATTCTGAGAAGGGGGTCTACTTTGGAGTGAAGGTTTAGGAACTAGTGGAGGTGCTGGCTGTGCAATATGGTGAATGTACCAAATCCCACTGACACACACCTCACAACAACTGATGCTGTGGAATGTGAATCTCACCTCAATGAAGTAAATCCTAGTGGTTATGCTCTCTAAAACTGGCATTGTTTCAGGACCAGCAGATATTAGAATGGTTATGTCACTGGACGCCCCACAGAGTCAACCGTGTTTCAAGTCCTGGACTCAGTGGCTTAAAACTCAATCTGGGTGCATGTGTATGCATGCCCAAAATCCTGAGTGGAAAACATAGAAGGGATTGTAGCATAGCCATCTCCCTGGGGATGATTTCTCCTGTTCTGTCTTTCTCTTTGGTGAACACACATTCCCTACAGCCAAAATCTTTAAATAAATAAATAAATAAATAAAAGGCATTGTTTCGACAATGAGAAGCTGAGTTTTACAAAATATGTATTATATGCTTTCATTTACATGAAAATTCTACAAAAGGTAAAACTACTCTATGGAAAAAAGAAAGAGACTGTCCCAGGCAGTCTTGGACCAGGACTAGGTGCTGACCACAAACAGGGCACTAGAGAAAAACGCCCTATGTCTTGACACTGGTGGTGATAATGGGGTTTTACATCTGTCGAAAGTCATCGCACTGTACAACTGAGGTAGGTATTTTTTGTTATGTGTCATTATCACCTCAATAAAGTTGTTTTTTTTAAAGTTAAGTCTTGATTACCCTTTTTACACCAATAATGGCATCTGATGTTAATTTTACTTTCCTGTTATAATCAAAATGTGATTACGCTGCCTCAGAGCAAAGCACTTTTGGACAATTATCAATGGAAAAGTAATACACAAGCAAAGGCGATCTGCCAAAAAGCCTGACAGCTACAATGACTGAGCACGGGTGCTGCTTACCAGTTCTGGGAGAGGACAAATAGTTCCAGTGTTCATATATAATCCTTCTACTGCAGTGAAACACCATGTTACACGAGCCTTGCGAGGATTCTTTCAAAGAAAATAGAACAGACATCTTAATGTTGACAACTCTAAATACAAAATCTGTTACACACTCACTAGCACTTTACCTAACGAGATTTATTCATGATAATAATCATTGCAACGCCACAGGTTTGGATTCCTGGGTCAGCATGAAAATGTGCTGGGAGCCTGCGCACCCACAATCCCGACTACCTGGAGGGCAGGGGCAAGGAGATCCCGGCATGGTGAGCGCCTGCTGAGGGTGCTTCTCCTGGTTGCTCCTCCTCTCTTGCATGCACACACATTCTCTACCATGTTTAAAACAAACACAATCCAACAGTCTGAATTTAAATGCTTTCTTCTCTCAGACACGTTTTTTCCATTTACAGCATCAACTAGGGGAGCTCACACACTCACAAACTATTTAGGTACTCTAAAAACAGGCAAAACTCTCAAACCCTGAATGGCTGAAAGGGGCCTGGGAAGGCTTTCTGGGGAGATGGTGATGAAGCTGAGACCCCTGGGTGACATGGTTAAAGCCGCTGGTCGAAACTGTAAGGTTAGGATTGTGCATTTGATGTCTGTAAATTTTACTTCAAAGAACAATCACTACGATGACGATAACCACCCTCCTTCATCACTGCGGAGTGGAGGGTGAGGAGCAGGGGAGGCACAGAAGGCAGGACAGCAGCAGGATGCTGACAGGCATGTTTGGGAGGCTCACAGGGACTCACTACACTGCTGTGCTTCCTGTGCACACCAGCACGCTCCAGTAACAAGGCAGGACAGATGGACCTGCTCTCCCTCATCTATGAAAAGATAGAGGCCAGGGCAACGGGAGCTTCGCAGAGCCTTTGATTATCGAGATTGAAGTCGTTGAACCAGTTACCTATCGAGCCTGGGCGGCCATGGTTGTCCTCTCAGGTTCTCACCATGTTCATCTACCTGAGCAAGAAAATTGCCATTCCCAATAATGTGAAGCTGAAATGCATATCCTGGAACATGATAAATTCTTTCTCTCCCTTCTTTTGGGACTGTGAGAGCTGGTTAATCTCCAATGCTGTGAGCGTCCTTACAGCACGTCACAAATAAACTCTCAAATGCAGAAAACTACACAAGCTTGTGGTATGCTGGACTAAGAAAGGACAGAAACACACAGAAAGGAAGTCCACCACTCATTTCCTACTCGAAGGTTTCTGGCCTCTAAGCTTTTTACTCCAATGAAGAACCAGGAACTGAAATACCAGAGTAATGCTATAAAGGGTATTCAAACATGATTTAAAGCTTCTTTATTTCTTAGAAAAGCAAGAGAGACAGAGCGAGAGTGAGAGCACCAGCACTTCAACAAGGGTTCTGACCCTGTGATCCATGTCCAGCCTCCAGCCAGGCTTGGCTCATGGTCACTGCATGCCCAGTGTATTCACGAAAGTCTCCAGACTTAAACTGGAAACCTTCCCATGTGAGATCACTTCATATTGCTTTGCATTACACCTGCCTGACCTTTAAGAGGTATTAAGAATCCACAGCTTAAAAAAAAATTGTTTAAATATATGAGTCTTCATACTGTTCATAGAAAACATGTGTTATGAAAAAGCTATGCATGGATTTAAAAATCTTTATGCACCAATATAAACTAGTACTTTAATTCCATTTTTCCACAAACTTTGTGAAGTCTCCTTATAAAAAAGTTCACCTCACCGATATTGCTCAACCACTTTTACTCACTGTGTCAAATCAAAAACTCAGTGCCACGTACCTAGTGAAACATGCTAGGTGTCACGACAGAGCGACCACCTTCACCTCAACACATCCTGTCTCCTCCTGCCTCTTAAAAGAGTAAGTATTTTTCTTTCTTTATTGTTAAAATTTACTGCCAGCAGAAACATGCACTTGCCAGAGAGATACAACGAGACAGACAAAACAGAGAGACAAAGAGAGGGAGGGAGAGGGAGAAGGCAAAAATATCCCAGTGGGGCACGGTCACGCCCTAATCCTCTCTCCATCTTGTGGAGATTTGGGGCATAAACACACATGTGTGTGGTGTGTTTCTCAAGTCAGTGGATCCAGAACTTCAACCACGTGGTTGGCCATGAGGGATGCAGCTCATTTAACCCCTATGCCACAGTGCTGTCCCAGTATTTTTCTTATGATTTAAAATATTCGATACAGTAATCCTGGGAAATGGAAAAGTTAAAAATAAATTAATTAAAAAATCAGCTAGTTATAACATACAGTAATAATTTTTGTCTCTTTAGTACTTACATGTGTTTATAGAATACCTTGTTCAAAATCAGGATTTTACTTTAAGACTTGATTTTAAAAAATGTTTTGTAAGCATTTCCACATCATTTGATATTATTTAAAATAAGATTTTAGTGGAGAGTCTACCTTGGGGAGTATACTACAAGTCATTAATCTCTATTTCACTAATGTTGGATTTAGGTAGTTTCCCAAATTTTGCTTTTTTTACACATTGTGACTAACTTTCAATCTTTAATACTACTTCTAGTTATTTTCTAAAGGTAACACCCCAGATGTAGGTCAAAGGGCATGAATATTTAAAGATCCTTGAATATACCTGCTCATTTACCTTCTAGAAAGGTGGTGCCAACAAGCTTTTCCCATTATTATGAGAGCATCCTTTCTCTCCACCCCTGTAGTGACACTAATTACTACTATGAAAAACGTGCCCTACTTTGACAGGCAAGACCTCCTAGCTTAAACTCTTTGCTCATTAGTGGGGTCAGGCTGTATTTTACTTGTTCATGAGTATTCCTTCTGCTCACAACTACTGCCCACTCCTGCTTTGTTTTATTTTTTTAAATAAGAATTATTTTTATTTAACTTTATTTATTTATTTATAATATTTGAACAGAAAGGGAAAGGAAGGGGCATAAGAAAGCAAGTCTCCAGGTCCAGGACTTGAATCACATTCCTACACGTGGGAGTCCAGTACACTTAACTACCACACCACCTGCCAGACCCTGCCCATTCCTGTTTAAAGAAGCATTAATATGGGGCATACAAACCCTACAGGAAAAAGGAAGAGAAAACATCTCTACGAATCACAACACTTGGGAAACTGACAAAATTAGTCCGATTCAAGCCTGGACTGAATCACAGTATTTTAATTCACTTTTGAGGAAAGAGAAGTAATCAAGTAGAAAACACTGACAAAGTTAGTGGATTATATGAAAATAAAGACTACTTCTGAAAAACAAAATGCAGGGGGCAACCATGTGGTGTAGTGTTAGGTGGAAGTCAGACCCACATGGCCAACCAGGGTTTGAGTTCCAGCCTGGTTGACTTACAAAACACACTGGCACGTGGATGTGTACCCATAATAGGATGAAGAACCCGATGGACTCTGCTGGGATGAAGAACTGGGAGGAAAAAGGACTGCAATATAACCATGCCCTGCTGGGGGGTGTCCCTTTGGCATACACCCTTTATCATAAAGAACCCCCCAAAATGCAGTGTTGCTGAGGAAGTCTATGTGTGGCAGGGAAATGTGGTTTAAATTAATGAGCAAAAAAGTAAAAATTATACAGTAGAGATAAATTTCAAGATAATTTCTTGTTATTCATTTTAAAAAGTTCCACAGAAAGACTGGACCCTGAAAATCACGCTGGGTATGGGTGCAGGTGCCTATGTGTGTGTTCCAAAAATCCTGAGAGAAGGGACTGCAGTGTGGCCATCCCCCCAGGGAGTGATTTCTTATTTTCCCTCTCACTGTGACTCTCTCTCTGGAGAACACACATGTCCTAAGGCAAAAACTTCTTTAAAACAAAAGTTCTATGGATTATAAAACTTGCAAAACATACACACATAGAAACGTGAGTGTGATATTCTCCAAATCTGCACAAATAACCTGGCAAAAAAAATGACAGCAACCTGGCTCACATGCTCTTCAACCTGCTGGCTACCACTGTACCACAAATCAGGAAAAAGGGATAACTTTTTATAATCTGCATAAGGAAACAAATCCGGGGAACACTCTTGAATTTGAGATTTTCCCCGCACATTCTGCACTGGGTGAGTGTGAGACAGTGGTCCATGTAGATGTGGCATACAGCAATGGGTCCAGGGAAAAGAGAGATTAACACAAACTTAAGAAATGTAAAGAGTATTTTTGTCAATTATTTTCACTACAGATGCAGCTAGTTATGAACAACATCAGGAAGTCCACCACGAAGAGACATCTGAGACATGATGTGGTGGCTGCATCCCAGGTGGTGTAACTTCCCAATGTCCCGCTGAGCACCACAGCCCAAGGGAAACGAATGGCTGCTTGAATGGTGATGCTCGGAACACACTTTGGCAGTGCCCCTCTAACCAAACACCTGGAGCAGACTCCCAACCACCACCAGCACGAGGAGCTATGCAGGTTTCTGGGAGGAGGAGCCAGACACAGGGCTGCAGCATGGACAGAGACCACTGGGCAGTGGTCCCCACAGGTGGCAGCTGCCTCCACAGGGGGCAGCTGCCCAGCACTCCAGGCAGAGGTGGGATGGGAGGAGAGCCCCAAGTTGTTCATAAATTACTAAACTGGGGTCTGCTGCCACTCTTTCCTGCATGTGATACATGATTTATTCATGGTTAAAAATTTGTTCTATTTCATTCCTGACAGCAAACATGGACCCACGCAGATGAGACAGACAGATAGGCAGAAGAAGAGAGACAGGAAGGGGCAGTAGCACCCTCACACGGTCTTGTCATGCCATGATCCCCTGCCCCCAGGCCTCTAGCGCCTCTGGATCTTGGAGAGGAGCACACATGCCTGGCATGTTTCAGCTAGGTGGGCTGGGGACTGAACGCACAGATGGCCACGGGGCTGTCAGCACCTTTGCTCAGCAGCAACCTTGGCCAGAGGTAGTCTAATTCATGGCTTACCCTGATGTGCCTACACCTATGCTGAGTTCCCGAGGTTCTTTTTCTGACCTAGGCCCCACTGCGTTTTGGTGCTAATGTGTAGCCTGAGAACAGAAATTCCCCCCCACGCATATTGTCTCCTTCTGTTTCTCACTGTCCCCTTCCCCACCTCCTGCTTAAAAATCTTCCTGGATTACTTCTCTCCAAATATGCTCAATGTAATTATGGAATGACATGGCAACTATCATCAGATTTGGCTCTCCAGCACGAAGCACATTGAATAAGCAGGAACACCCTTACTTAATATCCAAATGTGATCTGCAGGCAGTTTTCAATGACAAATTACCATTTCATATATAACTTAGCTGGTTAGAAAGTACACAAGCGCTATATAATTTTCTTCAAAAGAATCATACCTTTTGATCTTTGATCTCTTGTTCTTTTAGCAGTCGCTCCCGGTCAGCCATATCATTATGATGAAATATCTTCATGTCACTACGTGATGCCTGTAATCCTTTCTGAATAGCAAAGCAAGTTGCTCTATCTCTGCGAGAAAGAGAGACCCATTAGACTGGGGTTCAAAGGGCCTTGTCAACAGCTTCAGAATAAGAGGGCTTGCTTTTGTAAACTGACTCATCTTCAGTTGTTAATCTGAACATGGCAAATAAATAAAGCACACTTGAACATTTCTACCCTTCACTCTGCAGGTTCTTTCTGCACAACTGCCACATTTAAGCCCTCAGAGAAGCACAGGCCGGCCATGTTTCAGCCTCTGAAAGCAGGGAGTATCTTGCTTTGGATGGCATATCAGTTTTTGCACGTACTTTTTTCTTTCTAAGAAATACCAAAATATTGGCCCACCTGACCATCAGTGGCACCCTGGTATGACCGACACATTACTCGGCCATTACTCTGGCAAGAGAATCAATACTGGCAACCAAGGGAGGCAGAAACCTCTGGATAAATTCCACTGTCATCGAGCACCACAGGAAAAAGATGGCTCCAATTCCATCCACACCAGCAGAGAGGCTGTAACAGGGCACCATGACACCCCTTCCAAGGTGGTGACAGAGAAAGCCGAGAGCAGAGACTTGGTTCTTGCCTGCTGATACAAATGGACCCCTGCTCCCCACTGTGTGTCAGTGGGGATCAGCTGGAGAGCCTGAGATTACACCTGGCAATAACGGGGTCCATTCGCATCTACGCCTGGACACCATCAGAGGAGGCCTCAAAAGTCAGGACTAGAACCATCAGCCAGCAGCGATGAGAAAACCCCCACATTGGGTATAATGGAGGCCGGGGTGGGAAGGACCCTGCACTGTTCTTCCCTCCGGCAGTGCCGACGCAGGAGTCTCGCCAACTCTCCTGTGATTGGAGCAGTGCCAGAGAGAGCCAATTACCACAGACAGTTTAACAAGGTAGAGGCAATAACAGCGTAAGAAGAAAATATCTAAGCTGCAGTCCACTATCACTCTGCCAAGAATCAGAATGTATCAAACAGAAGGAAAAAAAAAAAAAAGCTAATACCAATACAGAGATGACAGAGACATCCAAGTCACCTCAGGACAATTTCAGAACAGCCATGATAGAAACGCTTTGATGGATAATTACAAACATGTTCCAAACAAGTAAAGTATCAGAGAGCCTCAGGGAGAAATAGAAGATACAAAGAATCCTCTGGAGAGACTATGACTGAGTAACTGAATACCTGAGTGGGCTCAGCAGCAGAACGGAGAGGGGGGGAGGCAGAGCACATGACAGAGAACACTCACTATGCACACAGAGCACAGGCGGGGAGAAAATAAGATGCAGGATCTAATTCCTCGCGGCAGTTCCAGGAAAAGCTGAAGAGGGTGGCACTAAAAGCGCTCAGAAGAAATCACAGCTGAAAACGCCCCCAACTTGGCAAGTGGCTTCCGAACCTACTGACTGAGGCAGCTGCGTGAACCTCAGCAAATAGATACTACGATGCAAGACATCAAACTTTTGCACAAGAAGGACAAGGAGAAATCCTTGGAGCAGCCAGAAAAGAAGTTGCACCTTACATACAGGGGAAAACAATTGGAGTGACAGCAGATTTCCCGAGAAGAGTCAAGCATATCTCAAGTGCTGAAAGGAAGGAAACGTCAATCAAGAATCTTGTAACTAGTACAATCAATCCTTCAGGGATGAAGCAGAAGTAAAGACATTCCCAGCTGAAGGGAAACTAAGAATTTGCTATTAGCAGGAATGATAAAAAATGACAAAAACAAACAAACAACAACAAAAACCAAAAGCCCGTTAAACAAAATTTACAACGTGGTTATCGATGTATGTGCAGGAAATAATTAAACAATGATAATACACATGAGACTAAAGGGATGTATAGGAAGATAAAGACTCTATACTTTGGTAAAATGACACCACCACTAATTATATACATATGATACTTAGAACAATGACTAAAAAAGCTTACAAATAGAAATATTCAAAAACATAAATAAAAAGAGTAATTCTAAAATAAGTTAAGCTACAAAAAGGCAGGGTAGAGGACCAGCAGTAAGCTTAATGGCTATGTCACTGGATTCCCAGGTAGTTGACCATAGTTCGAGTCCCGGACCTGGCGGCTTAAACTCACACCGGGTGCGTGCGCATGCGTGCCCGAGATCCCATGAAGAGAATGGAGAAGAGATTGCAGCATAGCCATCCCCCCTGGGGAATGATTTCTCACTTTCTGTCTTTCTGTCTCTCTGTCTGGCGAGCACAGCACCCTATAGCCAAAAAGAAAAAAAAAAGGCAGGGTAAAGAAAATAAAGAAATAAAAAGTAGAGAGAACCAGAAACAAAAAATAAAATGGCAGATTTAGACCATAACATATCAGTAATTACATTAAACACAAAATAAAACACACAATTCAAAGACAGGTACAGCGGCTCAAGCATAACACAACTGCACGCTGTCTACAAAAAACTGACTTCAAATACTACAACACAGGTAGCAAAATAAATACACACATCACGCTTATGTACATACAGAAACATAGAAATGAGAATACCTGATAAAGTATAAGACTTTGGAATGAAGAAAATTACCAGAGACACTACCAGGATATTAGATAATGCTAAAAGGGTCATTTCACCGAGAAAATTGAGCAATCCCAAATATGCATAAACAACAGAGCTGCTAAACGTGTGAGCAAAAATTGATAAAACTGAAAGGACAAACTGATAAATCCACAATTACACTTAAATGACTTCACTACCCTTTCAAAAATGACAGAGAACAACCATTTGGAAACTCGACAAGGATGCGTTATAGAAAAGCCCAACAGCACACCGGCCAGCAAGCTCTAACTTACACTTACAGAACACCCAGCGCCCAACAGCAGGACACGTTCCTCCTGAGTGCCCATGGACACACTGCAAGGAATACATCCTAAGCCTTAGCACAAACTACAGTGACTTAAAATCCCCTAGTGATACACTTTCTAAAAATCAAGAGTCACAGAGAAAGTCCAAAGGCAAACTTTTAAAAAGATACAATAAACTATATTGTAAATAAAAAATAAAGCACCAAAATCTGTGAATAAAGCAGTCCTGAGAGAAATTCATTAAATAGATTAATTGGAAAAGAGAAAAGATCTCCAATTAATAATCTAAGCTCCCACCTCAAAATCCAGAAAAAGAACAAAATAAACCAAAAATGAGCAGAAGGTAGGAAATCATTTAGTCCATGGAACTGACAACAGAAATACAAGAGAAAAACAATGAAACAAACAATCGATTCTTTGAAAAGACCAGTAACACTGACAAACCTCTAACAAAACTGACAAAATAAAAAAGACAAAAAAGACACAAACCACTAATACCAGGAGCTATCATTACAGACCCGGTAGCCATTAGACAGATACGGGAATACCAGAAATAGCACCTCACATATACATTCGACAGTTGAGAAGAAATGGGTCAATCCCTTTGACACACAGACTGTCTTACTACTCACCCAATATGACATGGATAATCTGAGTAGCCCAGTAAGTATAAGGACATTGACTTCATAGCTAGAATACTTTCAAAAAAGAAACCTTTCAGGCCAGCCAGTGGCAGGTGGTTGGAGCAACCGGATCACACAGGACCGACTGCAGTCAGGGTCCTGGACACGGCAGCTTGAGAAATATGGCTGCTGCATGTACAAGCGTGCCCCACATCCTGAGAAAGGACTGCAGTGTCTCCTTCTGGCAACCACACATGCAATATAGCAGTTAAAAAAAAAAAACAAAAACACTTCAGGTCTAGATGGCTTCATTAGAGAATTCTACCAAACATTTAAAGAATTAAAAACAACCCTATATAATCAGCTCCAGAAAACAAAATATTTTTCAATTAATTTTGTGAAGTATTATGCTGATACCAAAACCGGACCAAGAAAATAAACTGTAAGATACTATCCCTCAGGCAGGCTCTATTGGCGCTGTGTGATGGAAGCTAAATCCCACGTGGCCAACCGGATTCCAGTCCCGGCCCTGGCAGTATGAAAACACATGGCATTTTCCATGCTGCTGGGGCAGGATTTGAACCATGATTGGCCAAGTGGGATCTGGCTTTCTATGCATGGCACTTAACGACTGCAGTATGGAGTCAGCTGAGAAACTAAAGTTTTAAGACACAGAGTATAACACATGGAAGTGAATTTAGGTTAGGTTCCTCAGCAGTTAAAACCAAAAAGACAATGTAATATTTATTATCTGACCAAGGAAGCACACAAGTTCACCTGTAACCATAACTTTCTACATTTAAACTCAAAAAGGAATTTATAGTGGGTATTTTGTAAAGTCATACCAGAAAACATTGCCATTGCAACAGTGCTTTGATTAAAACTCTAGAAATGGTGTTTAAAAATCAATGGCTGGAGACGGGAGGTGGCATGGTGGTTAAAGGCAGTGGACTCCCATGTGGCTCACCGTGATTCAAGTTCCGAACCTGGTGGCTTGCCTTTCCTCTCCCCGGCAACCCCACCCCCAGTCAAACTTAAAATAAATGAATTAAATGAATAAGTGATGTTAAATAATTCTTAAAAAAAAAATGGCTCTTAAGTGTATGATGAGATTTTTTCCTGTTGATTTTTAAAACTATGTGCAAAATTAACATGAATATCTATTTTAATAATCACAGGCACACAGAAGAACTGAGGATGGGGCCGTCTGCCAGATTGCTCCAGGCTGCCAGGTGATGGTGAGGAAAGGATCCATGTGCCCTGGAGCACTGGAGACAGCTGGCTATGCTGTAAGTGTAAGGGAGGGTTCTGTCACTGCACAAACAGCAGCTCCAAAGGTGAGTAGTCACAGGACAGCACAGGGCTAAGGTGGGCAGGTCTAAGGTTCAGTGCCTGAGAGCTCAACTGGTATTTCTCGGGCACTACCAAATAGTAAATGCAATCCTAGACAAAGGGCCCTAGCAAGATTCGGAAACAAAAGGAGAATCTGGCAAGACAAGGGTAAGTGAGCAGAGCGGGGTGTGTGTGGTGTGTGTGTGTGTGTGTGTGTGTGTGTGTGTGTGTGCGTGTGTGTGTGTGTGTGTGTGTGCGTGTGTGTGTGTAAGGGAGGCCTCAGAAGCAGAGCATCCCTGGCAGGCAGTGTGAGTGAGGAGGGGAGGAGAGGGGAAACGGTCACACAAAGCGAGCCTGAAAAAGTAGTTCAGAACTCACAAGACCATGATAAGGAGTTGGTCTTTATTTCAGAACAGT
>AAPY01553098.1:0-15596 GCA_000181375.1 Tupaia belangeri | reverse complement strand
AGAAGTAAGTTGTGCTTTTCCTGACCTACTGAAGAGATCAGAGTGAACACCTTCAAAGTCTGGCAGTTGCCAGAGCATTCCTCAGATCACTTACCTGTCGGACTGTTTACACTAAGCAACGTGCATGGGACCGCAGAGTGGTCTTCCTCTAGGAACAACTCTATCCCTAGCTTTCCCCACACTTTGCCTACCCTGCTATTTGATTCCCCTCAGTTTCCTTATATCCCAGAAAACATTTTGTTTTTGGAGAGGTTTTTGCTATAGGGCGCGTGCGCTCGCCAAACTGAAAGAGAGAGACAGAGAGACAGAAAGTGAGAAATCACCCCCCAGGGGGGATGGCCATACTGCAATCCCTTCTCCTCCGTTCTCCTCTTGGGATCTTGGCACGCATGCACATGTGCCCGGCGAGAGTTTTCGGCCACCGGGTCCGGGACACGAACTGCGGTCGACTACTTGAGAGTCCAGTGACACAGCCAATATGCTAACTGCTGGTCCCCCCCCACCCCCCACGCCGAACACATTTTTAACGTGTGTACTTGGGCCTCTACAAATCCTTCTGAGAGATAGCAACTACAGTCACAATACACTGAACAGTAAATTGGTGATTTAATTTCTTACCTTGAGTGTAAGATCAGATCGTTCTTGTAATTCATAAGTTTGAGAGAAAAGAACTCTGATTATCCAGAGTATTAGGACTCCTTCCAAAATAAGATAGTAGGCGGTACCTAAGAGTAAGCAGAAAACAAAACAAAACAAAACAAAAAATCTTTCAAAACCTGCGCATAAAATTTAAACATACTTGCATAGACTGCCTCACATGACCTTTAACAAGTAAGGCCTCTTGCAGTTTACTGTCAAAACTCACTTTGTTTCTATTCATTCGTTTTCTTTTTATAAAGGACCTGGCTGGAGTCCTGAACCTGGTGGTTTGCTTTCTTGCTTCCTACTCCTCCTCTCACTCTGTCCCTCTTTGGTCAAATTTAAAACAAACAATATATAAACCAATAAAGTTAAGTAATTCTTAAAAAAAAAAAAAAAACTTTCTTAGGAATAATTACATTAAAAAATAAAATCTGACACAGATCCCCAATATTTAAAACAATATCAACTAAAGGGGCCAGCAGGTAGCATGATGCTTAAGGCCACTGGACTCCCACATGGTCAACTGCTGTTTGAGTCCTGGACCTGGTGGCTGGCTTGCTCTCTCTCACTCTATCCCTACCTGGTCAAATTTACACATAATTAAGTAGTATAAATAAAGTTAAATAAAAATAATTCTTTAAAAAACAAAAACACCATCAACTATCAATCCTTCAGTTAATTTAAATTTTACTGGTGCGAAACAACTAATAAAACACTTCACTGCTTAACTAGTCTACCACCTCCATTTACCGATGGATGACTTAAGAGTTTTATGGAAATCAGCTGCCACAATTCCTTATTTTTTATTTAAAGAATTATTTAATTTAATTAATTATTATTATGTTTTAATTTAACCAGAGAAAGAGAGAGCAAGCTGCGAGGTTTGGGACTTGGACTGTCACCTGCAAGCCCCAGTTGCCACAATTCCTCATTTTATTTATTTTTTTTTGAGAGATTTTTCATATACAGTGCGTGCACTTTCCAGTGAGACAAAGAGAGGCAGAGAGACAGAAATCATAAAATCACCCCTAGACAGTATGGTACTGCCATAAGGACAGAAAGAGAGAAAACTGGAATTGAATAGAGTCCAGAAATAAAACTATACACCTATGAGCAAATGATTTTTTTTTTTTTGCAGGCGGCGGAGGGTGGGGAGGAGGTTAACCAATTTATGACAAGGGTACCAAGACCAACAGTAGTCCCTTTAACAAATGATGCTGAGACAATTTAGATAACCATGCACAAAAGAATGAGGCTGAACCACTATGTCTCAACTTACACATAACATTAACTCAAAAAACCATAAATCTAATGTAAGAGTGAAAATCGCAAACTCTTAGAAATAAACAAAACAGTATATCATTATACCCTAGGATTTAACAACGATTTTTAGGTATGACACAAATGTATAGACAAATAGAGTGGACTTTATCAAAATTAAAAATGTTTGTGAATCAAAGGATACTATCAAAGAAGTGAAATGAAACCTCACGTAATGGGAGAAAATATCTGTAAATCATGTATCTGATAAGATTCCAGTATCTTAAATATAAAGAACATTTATAACTGAACACCAAAAGGACAAACCAATTAATTAAAAATGGACAAAGCACTTGAATAAACATTTCTCCAAGATATACAAATGGCCATAAGCACATGGAAAGGAGATCGACATCCTTAGTCAAATGGGAGATGCAAATCAAAACCACTGAAATAGCACTTTCACACTCACTAGGATGTCTAAAACACATTAAAAACCCCTGAGGAAATATAACAGATGTTGGTGACAATGTACAGAAACTGGAAGGAACCCTTGTGTATGGCTGATGGAAATGTGAAATGGTGGAAAACAGTACTGCAGCTGCTCAGTAAATTAAACCTAGAGACCCCATAACTGAGCAAGTCACAGTTAGGTATATACATAAAGTAATTAAAACAGGGATTCAAATAAATATTTGAACACAAACATTCAAAGCAGCACTATTCATAACAGCTAAAATGAGAAAAACCACCCACCAAATAAGCTATCGCTGAGTGAACAGATAAACATGTGGTATATCCACAGAATGGAATATTACTTAGCATTAAAGAAGGAAGTACTGATACATGGTACGATGTTGATGAGCTTGAAAAACATTATACTGAGTAGGGCCAGATGTAACATGTCACATATTATATGATACCATTTATAGGAACGATCCAGAATTGCTAAGTCCAGAGAGATTGGTAGTTGCCAGGAGGAGGGAGAGGGAAAACAGGAAGAGGAGAGAAGGGCTGGATTCTGAGAAGGGGGTCTACTTTGGAGTGAAGGTTTAGGAACTAGTGGAGGTGCTGGCTGTGCAATATGGTGAATGTACCAAATCCCACTGACACACACCTCACAACAACTGATGCTGTGGAATGTGAATCTCACCTCAATGAAGTAAATCCTAGTGGTTATGCTCTCTAAAACTGGCATTGTTTCAGGACCAGCAGATATTAGAATGGTTATGTCACTGGACGCCCCACAGAGTCAACCATGTTTCAAGTCCTGGACTCAGTGGCTTAAAACTCAATCTGGGTGCATGTGTATGCATGCCCAAAATCCTGAGTGGAAAACATAGAAGGGATTGTTAGCATAGCCATCTCCCTGGGGATGATTTCTCCTGTTCTGTCTTTCTCTTTGGTGAACACACATTCCCTACAGCCAAAATCTTTAAAAAAAAAAAAAAGGCATTGTTTCAACAATGAGAAGCTGAGTTTTACAAAATATGTATTATATGCTTTCATTTACATGAAAATTCTACAAAAGGTAAAACTACTCTATGGAAAAAAAAAAGAGACTGTCCCAGGCGGTCTTGGACCAGGACTAGGTGCTGACCACAAACAGGCACTAGAGAAAAACGCCCTATGTCTTGACACTGGTGGTGATAATGGGGTTTTACATCTGTCGAAAGTCATCGCACTGTACAACTGAGGTAGGTATTTTTGTTATGTGTCATTTTCACCTCAATAAAGTTTTTTTAAAAGTTAAGTCTTGATTACCCTTTTAACACCAATAATGGCATCTGATGTTAATTTACTTTCCTGTTATAATCAAAATGTGATTACGCTGCCTCAAGAGCAAAGCACTTTGGACATTATCAATGGAAAGTAGTCACAAGCAAAGGCGATCTGCCCAAAAGCCTGACAGCTACAATGACTGAGCACGGGTGCTGCTTACCAGTTCTGGAAGAGGACAAATAGTTCCAGTGTTCATATATAATCCTTCTACTGCAATGAAACGCCATGTTACACGAGCCTTGAGAGGATTCTTTCAAAGAAAAAAAGAACAGACATCTTTTTTTTTTGGGGGGGAGGGGTTTTTGCTATAGGGCACGTGCGTTCACCAGACAGACAGAGAGAGAGAGACATAGAGACAGAAAGCGAGAAATCACCCCCCAGGGGGGATGGTCATGCCACAATCCCTTCTCCCTCCATTCTCCTCTCGGGATCTTGGGCACACACGCACATGCACCCGGCATGAGTTGTAAGCCACCGGGTCCGGGACACGAACCGCGGTCGACTACGTGGGAGTCCAGCGACATAGCCATTACGCTAACTGCTGGTTCCCAAGAACAGACATCTTAATCTTAACAACTTTAAATACAAAATCTGTTACACACTCACTAGCACGTTACCTAACGAGATTTATTCATGATAATAATCATCGGAATACCACAGGATTGGATTCCCAGGTCAGTCTGAAAATGTGCTGGGAGCCTGCACACCCACGATCCCGACTACCTGGAGGGCGGGGGCAAGGAGATCCCGGCATGGTGAGCCCCTGCTGAGGGTGCTTCTCCTGGTTGCTCCTCCTCTCTTGCAAGCACACACATTCTCTACTATGTTTAAAACAAACACAATCAAATAGTCTAAATGAATCTCTCTGGCGAACACGCATGCCCTAAGGCAAACACTTCTTTAAAACAAAAGTTCTATGGATTATAAAACTTGCAAAACATACACACATAGAAACTTGAGTGTGATGTTCTCTACATCTCTACAAATAACTTGGCAAAATAAACAGCAACCTGGCTCACATGCTCTTCAACCTACTGGCTGTCACGTACAACCAAATCGGGAAAAAGGGACAACTTTTTATAATCTGCATAAGGAAACAAATCTGGGGAACACTCTTGAGTTTAGATTTTCCTCACAGATTCTGCACTAGGTGAGTGTGAGACAGTGTCCCATAGTAGATGTGGCATACAGCAATGAGTCCAGGGAAAAGGGAGATTAACACAAACTTAAGAAATGTAAAGAGCATTTTTATCAGTTATTTTCACTACAGATGCAGCTAGTTATGAGCAACATCAGGAAGTCCACCACAAACAGGCATCTAAGACATGATGTGGTGGCTGGGTCCCAGGTGGTGTAACCTCCCAATGTCCTGCTGAGCACCACAGCCCAAGGGAAACGAATGGCTGCTTGAATGGTGATGCTCGGAACACACTTTGGCAGTGCCCCTCTAACCAGGCACCTGGAGCAGACTCCCAACCACCACCAGCACCAGGAGCTATGCAGGTTTCTGGGAGGAGGAACCGGGCACAGGGCTGCGGCATGGACAGAGACCACTGGGCAGTGGTCCCCACAGGCGGCAGCTGCCCAGCAATCCAGGCAGAGGTGGGATGGGGGAGGCCCCAAGTTGTTCATAAATTACTAAACTGGGGTCTGCTGCCACTCTTTCCTGCATGTGATACATGATTTATGCATGGTTAAAAGTTTGATCTATTTCATTCCTGATAGCGAACACGGGCCCACGCAGACAGACAGGCAGGCAGAGGGACAGAAACAGGAAGGGGAAGGAGCACCCTCACATGGTCTTGTCATGCCATGCAACTATCATCAGATTTGGCTCTTAACCATGAAGCACATTTAATAAGCGGGAACACCCTTACTTAATATCCAAATGTGATCTGCAGGCAGTTTTCAATGACAAATAACCATTTCATAGATAATTTAGCTGGTTAGAAAATACACAAGTGCTGTATAATTTTCTTCAAAAGAATCATACTGGGGACCAGCAGTTAGTGTAATGGCTACGTCACTGGACTCCCCTGTAGTCGATGGTGGTTCGAGTCCCGGACCCAGTGGCTTAAACTCATGCCGGGCGTGTGTGCATGCATGCCCAAGATCCCGAGATGAATGGAGGAGAATGGATTGTAGCATGATCATCCCCCCCCCGGGGGGTGATTTTTGGCTGTCTCTCTGGCAAGCGCATGCACACACCCTATTACAAAAACAAAAAAACTTCTCCAAAAAAGAAAAGAAAAAAAATTCATACCTTTAAATCTTTGATCTCTTGTTCTTTTAGCAGTCACTCCCAGTCAGCCATATCATTATGATTAAATATCTTCATGTCACTGCATGATGCCTATAATCCTTTCTGAATAGCAAAGCAAGCTGCTCTATCTCTGCGAGGAAGAGAGACCCATTAGACTGGGGTTCAAAGGGCCTTGTCGACATCCTCAGAAAAAGAGGGCTTGCTATTGTAAACTGACCAATCTCCAGTTGTTAATCTGAACATGGCAAATAAATAAAACACACTTGAACATTTCTACCCTTCACTCTGCAGGTTCTTTCTGCATAACTGCCACATTTAACCCCTCAGAGAAGCACAGGCCGGCCATGTTTCACCCTCTCTGAAAGCATCAAACATCTTGCTATGGATGGCATATCAGTTTATGCAGACTTTTCTCTTTCTAAGAAATACCAAAATATTGGCAAACCTGACCATCAGTGGCACCCTGGTCTGACCAACACATTACTCTGCCATTACTCTGGCAAGAGAATCGATACTGGCAACCAAGGGAGACAGAAACCTCTGGATAAATTCCATTGTCATCGAGCACCACAGGAAAAAGATGGCTCCAGCCCCATGCACACCAGCAGAGAGGCTGTAACAGGGCACCCTGACACCCCTTCCAAGGTGGTGACAGTGAAAGCCGAGGAGGGATCCGATACATGGTTCTTGCCTGCTGATACAAATGGACCCCTGCTCCCCACTGTGTGTCAGTGGGGATCAGCTGGAGAGCCTGAGCTTACACCTGGCAATAACGGGGCCCATCCGCATCTCCACCTGGACGCCATCAGAAGAGGCCTCGAAAGTCAGGACTAAAACCATCAGCCAGCAGCAACGAGGAAACTCCCACGTTGGGGATAATGGAGGCCAGGGTGGGAGGGACCCTGCACTGTTCTTCCCTCTGGCAGTGCCGAGGCAGCAGTCTCGCCAACTCTCCTGTGGTTAGAATAGTGCCAGGGAGAACCAATTACCACAGACAGTTTAACAAGGTAGAGGCAATAACAGCATAAGAAGAAAATATCTAAGTTGCAGTCCACTATCACTCTACCAAGAATCAGCATGTATCAAACAGAAGGAAAAAAAAAGCTAATACCAATACAGAGATGACAGAGACATCCAAGTCACCTCAGGACAATTTCAGAACAGCCATGATAGAAATGCTTTGATGAATAATTACAAACATGTTCCAAACAAGTAAAGTATCAGAGAGCCTCGGGGAGGAATAGAAGATACAAAGAATTCTCTGGAGAGACTATGACTGAGTAACTGAATACCCGAGTGGGCTCAGCAGCAGAACGGAGAGGGGGGAGGCAGAGCACATGACAGAGACCATTCACTGTGCACACAGAGTACAGGCAGGAGAAACTAGGATGCAGGATGTAATTCCACGGGAGTTCCAGAAGGAGAAGCCGAAGAGAGTGGCACTAAAAGCACTCAGAAGAAATCACGGCTGAAAACGCCCCCAACTTGGCAAGTGGCTTCTAACCTACTGACTGAGAGGCAGCTGTGCGAACCTCAGCAAATAGATGATACGATGCAAGACATCAAACTTTTGCACAGGAAGGACAAGGAGAAATCCTCAGAGGAGCCAGAAAAGAAGTTGCACCTTACATGCAGGGGAAAACAACTGGAGTGACAGCAGATTTCCCCAGAAAAGAGTCAAGCATATCTCAAATGCTGAAAGGAAGGAAACGTCAATCAAGAATCTTGTAACTAGCACGATCTATCCTTCAGGGATGAAGCAGAAATAAAGTCATTCCCAGCTGAAAATAAACTAAGAATTTGCTATTAGCAGGAATGATAGAAAATGACAAAAACAAACAAATAACAACAAAAAACAAAAGCCCTTTAAACAAAATTTACAACATGGTTATCGATGTATGTGCAGGAAATAATTAAACAATTATAATACAAATGAGACGAAAGGGATGTATAGAAAGATAAAGATTCTATACCTTGGTAAAATGACACCCACCACCACTAATAACATACATATAACACTTAGAACAATGACTAAAAAAGTTTACAAAGAGAAATATTCAAAAACATAAATAAAAAAGTAATTCTAAAATAAGTTGAGTTAAGCTACAAAAAGGCAGGGTACAGGACCAGCAATTAGCGTAATGGCTGTGTCGCTGGACTCCCATGTAGTTGACCACAGTTCGAGTCCTGGACCTGGTGGCTTAAACTCACACCTGGTGTATGTGCATGTGTACCCAAGACCCCGTAAGGAGAATGGAGGAGAAGAGATTGTGGCATGGCCATCCCCCCCTGGGGGATTATTTCTCACTTTCTGTCTCTCTGTCTCTCTGTCTGGCGAGCACACACGCCCTATAACCAAAAAAAAAAAAAAGAAAAGAGGCAGGGTAATGAAAATAGAAAAATAAAAAGTAGAGGGAACCAGAAACAAAAAATAAAATGGCAGATTTAGACCATAACATATCAGTAATTACATTAAACACAAAATAAAACACACAATCCAAAGACAGGTACAGTGGTTCAAGCATGACCCAACTGCACGCTGTCTACGAAAAACTAATTTAAAACACTATGACACAGGTAGCAAAAAATACACACATCTTGACCGCGGTTTGAGTTCTGGACCCGGTGGCTTAAACTCACGCTGGGCGCGTGTGCATGCGTGCCCAAGATTCCGAGAGGAGATTGGAGGAGAAGGGATTGCGGCATGGCCATCCCCCCAGGAGGATGATTTCTCGCTTTCTGTCTCTCTGTCTCTCTCTGTCTTCCTGGCGAGCGCACATGCCTATAGCAAAAAACCTCTCAAAAAAAAAAAACAGTAAAAAAAAAAAAATACACACATCACGCATATACATATATATATATACACACACACAAATATATAAAGTAAGTATAATGAGAATAGCTGATAAAGTATAAGTCTTTGGAATGAAGAAAACTACCAGAGACACTACCAGGATATTAGATAATGCTAAAACGGTCATTTCACTGAGAAAGTTGAATAATCCCAAATATGCATAAACAACAGAGCTGCTAAACGTGTGAGCAAAAATTGATAAAACTGAAAGAACAAACTGATAAATCCACAATTACACTTAAATGACTTCACTACCCTTTCAAAACTGACAGAGAACAACCATTTGGAAACTTGACAAGGATGCGTTATAGAAGAGCCCAACAGCACACCGGCCAGCAAGCTCTAACTTACATTACAGAACACCCAGCGCCCAACAGCAGGACACATTCCTCCTGAGTGCCCACAGACACACCGCAAGGAATACATCCTAAGCCTTAACACAAACTGCAGGGACTTAAAATCCCCTAATGATACATTTTCTAATAATCAAGAGTCATAGAGAAAGTCCAAAGGCAAATTTTTTAAAAGATGCAATGAACTATATCGTAAATTAAAAAATAAAACATGAAAATATGTCAATAAAGCAGTCCTGAGAGAAATTCATTAAATAGATTAACTGGAAAAGAGAAAAGGTCTCTGAATAATAATCTAAACTCCCACCTCAAAATCCAGAAAAAGAACAAAATAAACCAAAAATGAACATAAGGTAGGAAATCATTTAGTCAATGGGACTGACAACAGAAATACAACAGAGAAAAACAATGAAACAGTTGATTCTTTGAAAAGACCAGTAACACTGACAAACCTCTAACAAAACTGACGAAAAAAAGAAAAGATACAAACCACTTATACCAGGAATGAAACAGGAGCTATCATTACAGACCCGGTAGTCGTTAGACAAATACAGGAACACCAGAAATAGCACCTCATATATACATTCGACAGTTGAGAAGAAATGGGTCAATCCCTTTAAAACACAGACTGTCTACTTTCACTCACTCAATATGACATGGATAATCTGAGTAGCCCATAAGTATAAGGACACTGACTTCATAACTAGAATACTTTCAAAAAAGAAACCTCTCTGGCAAGCCAGTGGCAGGTGGTTGGAGCAGCTGGAGCCCACAGTCAGGGTCCTAGACACAGCAGATTAAGAAATACGCCTGCTGGGGACCAGCAGTTAGCATAATGGCTATGTCACTGGACTCCCACGTAGTCGACCATGGTTCACATCCCGGACCCGGTGGCTTAAAACTCATGCTGGGCCCGTGTGTGTGCGTGCCCAAGATCCCGAGAGGAGAAAGGAGGAGAAGGGATTGTGGCGTGGCCATCTCCCCCCGGGGGTTGATTTCTTCCTTTCTATCTCTCTGTCTCTCTGTCTGTCTGCAGAGTGCACACACCCTATAGCAAAAACATCTCAAAAAAAAAAAAAAAAAGAAAAAAAGAAATACACCTGCTGCATGTACAAGTGTGCCCCAAATCCTGAGAGGAGGACGGAGGAGAAAGGATTGGAATTTCTCCTTCTGGCAAGCGCAAACGCAATATAGCAGTTAAAAAAAAAACAACTTCAGGTCTAGATGGCTTCATTAGAGAATTCTGCCAAACATTTAAAGAATTAAAAACAACCCTATACAATCAGCTCCAGAAAACAAAATATTTTTCAATTAATTTTGTGAAGTATTACACTAATACCAAAACCGGACCAAGAAAATAAACTGTAAGATACTATCCCTCAGGCAGGCCCTACAAGCATTGTGCGATGGAAGCTAAATCCCACGTGGCCAACCAGATGGCAGTCCCGGCCCTGGCAGTATGAAAATACACGGCATTTTCCAAACTGCTGGGACAGGATTTGAACCATGGTTGGCCAAGTGGGATCTGGCTTTCTATGCACAGCAGTTAACGAGTGCACTATGGAGTCAGCTGAGAAACTAAAGTTTTAAGACACAGAGTGTAACAAATGAAAGTGAATTTATGTTAGGTTCTTCAACAGTTAAAACCCAAAAGACAATGTAATATTTATTATCTGACAAAGGAAGCACACAAGTTCACCTGTAACCATAACTTTCTACATTTAAACTCAAAAAGGAATTTATAGTGGATGCTTTGTAAAGTGATATTGTAAAACGCTGCTGTTGCAATGCTGCTTGGATTAAAACTCTAGAAATGCTGTTTAAAAACCAATGGCTGGGGCCGGCAGGTGGCATGGTGGTTAAGGGCGGTGGACTCCCATATGGCTGACTGCAATTCGAGTCCCGAACCTGGTGGCTTGCCTTTCCTCTCCCCAGCACCCCCAACCCCCTGTCAAACTTAAAATAAATGAGTAAGTAATGTTAAATCATTCTTAAGACAAAAAAAAAAAAAAAAGCAGCAACGGCTCTTAAGTTTATTATGAGTTTTTTTCTGTTCATTTTTAAAACTAATATCTATTTTAATGGTCACACGTACACACAGAAGAACTGAGGATGGGGCCGTCTGCTGGACTGCTCCAGGCTGCCAGGTGATAGTGAGGAAAGGATCCATGTGCCCGGGAACCCTGGAGACAGCTGTCTATGCTGTAAGTGTAAGGGAGGCTTTTGCCACTGCACAAGCAGCAGCTCCAAAGGTGAGTGGTCACAGGACAGCACAGGGCTAAGGTGGGCAGGTCTAAGGTTCAGTGCCTGGGAGCTCCAGCTGTCATTCAAATATTCACTCAATTGGTATTTCTCGACCACTACTAAATGGTAAATGCGATCCTAGGCAAAGGGTCCTTGAAAGAATAAGAAACAAACAAAAGGAGAATCCAGCAAGTCAGGCGTAAGTGAGCGGAACGGTGTTTGTATGTGTGAGGGAGGCCTGAGAAGCAGAGCAACCCTGGCAGGCAGTGTGAGTGGGGAGGGAACGGAGGGGAAACGGCCGCACAGAGCGAGCCTGAAAAGGTGGTTCAGAACTCGCAAGACCATGATAAGGAGTGGGTCTTTATTTTCAGAACAGTGCACACTCTTATATGTATTAAATGAAGTAAGCAATAATCAGATTTGCACTTCTTGAACAGATTACTGTGGCTATAGAGTTGAAAAGAAAAAAAAAGAAACAAGAGTAAATTTGAGACCTAAAATTAAGAGCCACTTAACAGTCCACTCACTGGATGACAGTGGTGTGGGCTCGAGTGGTGACTGCTTCTGTCTGTGAACAGTGGACTGGCCACACCAACCCTTATGCTGCCTTGGCCTCACCCTTCACATGAATAGCAGCCCGGTACATCCTGGGTGCATCACGCAGGTGTGCGGATCTGCTCACAAGCAGTTGGGAGCACAGCTCTGTGCTCTACTGAAGCTGCGATACCATGTCAGCAGAGCAGCAGTGTGCAGGGCAGGTGATGATGGGGTGGAGCTGCATGGCCAGGCAGTATGGCTGGCCACATGGTCTGTGACGAGACTCACAGGGATGCCATGTGGCCTCAGAGTGGCAGGAGGAAGGCAGGCAGCTCGCCTCCCCTGGACACCACACAACAACCATAAAGGCAGTTAAGTGACTGCCCACACTTTGTTGGAGATTTTTGCCATAGGGCGTGTGCGCTTGCCAGAAAGACAGAGAGAGACAGAGAGACAGAAAGCGAGAAATCACCCGCTGTGGGGATGGCCATGCCGAAATCCCTTCTCCGCTCTCCTCTCAGGATCTTGGGCCCACAAGTTCACGTGCCTGGCATTGAGATTAAGCCACTGGGTCCGGGACTCAAACCGCAGTTGACTACATGGAGGTCCAGCGACATAGCCATTATGCCAACTGCTGGTCCCAACTGCCCACACTTTCAAGCACCCTTCAAGCGAAGGTCGCTCAAACTCTGTAGAATTATTTGGCTGGGGTGACTGCATTTGTATAGAAGCAACAATAACAAAAAAAAACAAAATAATTATTTTGGGCAAACAATCCTAATAAAGGAATTTTCTAGGACAATCAATGTTATTCCCAAAGGAAGTGTTACTAGAAAGTAGGCAGAGGTCCTTACACAAAGACAATGTCCCCTCTCTTAGAGTAGGCAGGGATGGTGCAGGCTACAGTGGCAAAGCCTTATGAGTATAAGATGGCTTCTTCTGTCTTCATAAACCGGGTCAAGCGATCTTCCAGATCCAAATGAACATCTGTTAACATAAAAAACATAAAGGTTACACCATCTTATAATTCTTTTTCTACCACTAAAGAATAAAGACAAGAACACAAGCAGCTTAATTATTAAAACCTTGACCTTCTGGCTAAATTGCGACTGTTTTTCAATGAAAAATTATACAAGCCCTGTTAAACATAAGGTAGGGGACCTGCAGATGGCATAATGGTTACACAGCTGGACTTCCATGTAGTCGACCATCGTTTGAGTCTCGCACCCAGGGGATTAAAACTCACGCCAAGTGCAACTGCATGTGTGCCCAAAATCTGGAGAGAAAAACGAAGAAAAGATTGTGAAGTGGCCATCCCTTCTGGGGTGATTTCTCGCTTTCTGTCTCTGTGGCAAGTGCATGTGCCCTAGAGCAAAAACCTCTCCACAAAAAACAAAAAAACAAAATAAATAAAAAATAAAAAACAAGGTGGATGGCCACCAGGTGGCGTGGTGGTTAAAGTGCTGGATTCCCTCATGGCCATCCATAGTTCAAGTCCTGGGCCTGGCAGCTTGAAAATTACACCAAGCACGTGTGCATGTTTGTCTAAAATTCTGAGTGGAGAAGGGAGTAAAAGGATCATGGTGTGGCCATCCCCCCGGGGAGTGATTTCTCACTTTCCCTCTCTGGCAAGCACACATGCTCTATAACAAAACACAACAACACAAAAACAAAAATCCAAGGTGGAATCGGCTACTTGGCTTTCTGAGAAGTACTACAACAGGGGCAGCTCCAACTCTGGGTTTTTCTTTTATATCATTCAACCATAAGGACTCAAGACTCACTGGCTTTACCAGCTTTAACTTCCCTCATCCAGAAACACTGAGGCGTTCTAATATCTGATAGTAATTTATTATGATCTGAGCATCGCTAATCTAAAAGTCAAAACACCATAAAATCCAGAACTTTGAGTGCCACATGATGCCACAAGTGGAAAATTCCACACCTGAAGTCATCTGACAGGACAGAGTATAGCACTGCACTGTGTAACAAATATAAAAGTGCCTTCAGGCTGTGTATATAAGGTGTACAGGAAACACAAATGAATTTTGTGTTTAGACCTGGGTCCTGTCCCCCACAGATCTCCTTAGGTACTGGGTTGCTGGAAAAATCATGACCATATTTTTCTATGCAGAAATGAGTCATGACTTTTCTGATGACCCAATATACTCTGAAATCTGAAAAAATCCAAAACCCCAAACACTTCTGGCTGGATTAGGGATACTCCATCTGTATTGCCTTTTGCATTTTAGTGAAAAGAAACCTGGATATTCTTTGTTGAGACAGTGGTCTGCCATGTCTTGTGGACTCCAGTGCCTCCCGTGAACTAGGTTTCTATCTAAATTTCCTACAAGTATACTTGGGAATTCAAATGTGTAGTACAAAAAGAAAGTCATCCTTCTATAAAAGCAGCTTAAGTATGCTGATGCAAAACTGGGTGTAAGTTATAATATTTAAAAATTTTAATTTATTTTATACATTTAATCAGTACATATATGTATCACGTAGCTTGTAAGTTGAATTTATCTAGCAATACACTTCACACCAGTCCAGGTGAGGACACAAAGCACATTATAAACAGATAATAATCCACTTCTGTGTCCCAGCAATGTCTTGCCTATTTCCCCCCTTAATTTCAAGCTGACATGTTTTCATTTTCTCCTTAAATCCTGGTTTCTTATAGCCTTTCACTCCCGCAGGTCATGCCACGAGGCTTCACGCCCTGGAACAAACAGGCCACTGGCTGGTTTTAAACCTTAAAACTTTGAAGTGGTCTCAAAATGAGGTATTATCGGGAACCAGCAGTTAGTGTAATGGCTATGTCGCTGGACTCCCACGTAGTCAACCACGGTTCGCATCTCGGACCCGGTGGCTTAAATCTCACGCCGGGCGCATGTGCGTGTATGCCCAAGATCCTGAGAGGAGAATGGAGGAGAAGGGATTGCGGCGTGACCATCCCCCCTGGGGGGTGATTTCTCGCTTTCTGTCTCTATGTCTCTGTCTGTCTGGCGAGCGCACACGCCCTATAGCGAAAACCTCTCCAAAATAAAAAAGAAAATGAGGTATTATCAAGGAGAGAAAGGATTCTTTCACATGTCTTTTGCTCTGCTGACTGCAGAATGACCCAGGCCTGGATAGCGGCCCGCAGAGATCCACCACATGCTCTGTGCAAGAAGAACTCAGAGTAGGACACAGGAAGTAGGATGTCAAGCCACCAGCCTGGGAGCTCTGTGGGAGAGAGGTGGGAGTGCAGTGTGCCCAAGGGAACACTGCAGCACGGGCACTGGCAGGGAACTGGGCACTCTCGAGTGATGGCCTGGCAGGGCCCTTGCTTATTTAAGCTGTTGCTTTTTTTAATTTTTTTTAAGGTATTACATATGGTATGTGTGCCCCCTTAAGGGAAACAGAGAGAGGGAAAGTGAGAAGTTATCCCTGGGGGGATGGCCACGATGCAATCCCCTCTCCATTCTTCTCCCGGGAGTTTGGGCACACACTCACACTTAACGTGTGATTCTTCAAGCAGCCAGGTATGGGACTCAAACTGAGGTCGGTCATGTGGGAGTCCAATGCCTTAAACGTCATGCTACCTGCTGGTCCCATTATTTAAGCTTCTTAAAAGATGTCACAGAACTGTTATTGGATTGTTGGAAAAGTCACGAAG
>AAPY01553068.1:0-17327 GCA_000181375.1 Tupaia belangeri | reverse complement strand
CCATCACCCAGAATACTACCCGGCGTGAAACAAGCAACATGTTACATAAGAGGGTGCTCAATGAAACCAGTATTCATAGAATAAAAGGGAAAACCCAGCTACACATTAAGTTATCTCCTAGTTGAGTTATCTGAATTTCAAATAAAGACTATCTACTACTTTTTTTTTTTTTTTAGATTTTTGCTATAGGGTACATGCACTCACCAGAGAGAGAGAGAGAGACAGAGAGTCAGAAAATGAAAAATCACCCACCAGTAGGGATGGCCATGCCACAATTCCTTTTGCAATCCCCTCCCAGGATTTTGGGCATGCACGCACATGTGCTTGGTAGGAGTCTTAAGCCGCCAGGTCAAGGACTGGAACTGTGATCGACTATGTGGGAGTCCAGCCACGCAATCGTTACACCATCTGCTGGTCCCAAGAGTATCTTCTATTAAAAGCCACCTGTTCACCTTCTTACAAGGAGGATAGATTATGGCCTTGGTCTTCCCGAGGCAAGACCATGAAATAGTCAACTTTAGGACGGTTAAGAAATAATTAACTAACCACATTTTCTTTTAATAGCTTCATGGTTGTAAATAGCTTGTTCTTGAAAAAAAAAAAAAAAAGTCCTTAGACACATGGCTGATGTTTCTTCAAAGCACAAATAATAGCACTTATGTACTCAGAACATAAATATAGATGGCATACTGGTAAAGGCACTGGGCTCCCAGATGACCAACCGTGGTTTGAGTCCTGGACGTTTGCTTTTTCACTTTCCCCCTCTCCAATGAATGCAAATGCCCTATAGCAAATTATAGTCAACCAATCAATCAATAAAATTAATTATTCTTAAAAGAAAGAAAAAGGACCCAGTGCAGTGCTGAGTGTCTTCACAATATCTCACACACAGGATCCTATATGATTTTACCAAAACGTCCTAAGCTGTGCAAGCAAGGGCTCTTCCCAGCATATACCAAGAAAACTAAGATCCCATCGCTAGTAGGAAAAAGTGACTGATACAGGAATTTAATGAATACATTTTCTTCCTGTTAAACCATGTAGTCATAGATCAAAGTGACTGCTCTCAAACAAAGAAAGAAAATACTTTATTTTAAAAACCGCACAAGTCAAGGAGTGCCTACTATTGACTTTAGAACACAAAAAGCCTATCACCTCTCACCATGAAGCCCTGTCCACAGCCATCTTCTGATCTATTTAGTTTAAGAACAAAGAGCCACCATGTATTACACAGAGATACCTGAGCAACAAGGGTAAATCACACGTAGGTAAGATTGCAATATAAAAAAAGGAACTAGAGCCAGCAAATAGCATGATAGTTAAAGTGCTGAACTTCCACAAAGTCAACCATGGTTCGAGTCCCCGATCTGGCAGTCTGAGAATCACACTGGGTACATGGGCATGTATGCTCTAAACTGAGAAGAGAACAGAAAAGGGGTTATAGCATGGCCCTCCCACCCGAGAGGTGATTTTTTTGTTTTCTCTTTCTTGCTCCCATTCTCTGTCTCTAGCAAGCACAGATGTCCAATGGCAAAACCAACAACCAAAAAAAAAAAAAAAAAAGGAAACAAACAAGAAGTTCAACCATAAACGCACTAGGACTCCACAGCCTTAATGGGAAGGAGGGCTTCAGGACCTGGTAAAACCACCCGCTCCATTCCAAAGTATGCTCAAGTAGGCAGGAAACAATATTAGACCCTACAGTCCTTAGAGGCTAGTCTAAGAACTTGCTCACTTCTCCTTCCAGGTCTCTAGGAGGCGGGAGCACACTCCGCCTAATGGCTAGATGCATTGGCAGCAACTATTGCTCCATTTTTGTTTTCCGTATTAATCATCTAACTTCTATATGCTACATATAATAGTAAAAACAAGAGCATGTCTTAACAAGAAAATTCACAGTAAGTGACATGTGAAAAGTTGAGAATAAACTAAAACAGACAATCGGGTTTGAAAGTACTGAGAGACGCTTGTAGGTGAGACACTCAGGAGGGAAGCAAGAAAACAATTAAAAGCAACCTTTTAGCAGCCCACACAGAGATATCCCTAAGCTTGGAACTAAATAACTAATAAGAGAAAAAGGGGTCCTCATGCCTCCTTTATTGCTCAACACAAAGGCCAAGAGTACCCGTGATATTTAGAATTAAACCACACAGATATTTTATAGATTTAAGATTTAGTCTTAGAGACCTTAAGTAGCTTCTTCAGTTTTATCTATGCTAAGATTTCAAGGTAATTTAATATAACCACAATAACTGAAATGATTACTTCCAGAATAAGAAAAAACAGAAAAAAGTCTGGTTGGAAAACCAAAAATGTACAAATATGGGCAATAAATAAATACAGGAAGGAAAAGAAGTGACAAGTAAACACAAGTGTTGAGAGGAAGGAAATGAGTTTACATACAATGTATTTTTCAGCATAGGCTGGGTGTCTGGTGGAAATCAGGCCACTGCAGACTAACCTGCAACCTCCCTCCAGATGCTGAGGTCTGCGTGAACCTTACCTACCCTTTTAGGCTGAGCACGACCCAGTGACCAATAAAGTAGCTTATAGAGAGGACTGACACACAATGTGTGTTCCCTGTACTGCCTCCAGTGGCCTATTTACACACCTGGCAGGCCCGATCCAATTCAAATTTAAAACATGCTCCCTGGGCCAGCTTCTGGTAGTTGAGGCAGCTGGATCCCACATGGCCAACTGTGAGGCTTTTTAGTCCTAGACCCATGGCACGTATATGTGCCCTCAAAATTACCAAAGGATGGAGAAATAGAGAAGGGAATGAGGTGTGACCATGCCCCATTGGGGGTGTTTACTCACTTTCCCTCTGCCTCCTCTAGCAATCTCTCTCTCTCTCTCTCCCTTTCTCTCTCTCTTTCTCTTCTATGGCAAGGTTCAGAACCAGTGTACAGTATGCTACTGCTATTGCAAAGTGGGGAGGAAACATATGGAAGAAGAGGTTTGGATGTGCTGAAAAAAGTCTGGAAGAGTTAATAAGAAACTAATGATAGTGGCTTGTCTTTTTTTGGTAGTGGTGGGGGTATGAAATGGCAGCGAGGAGGACAGGGCCAGAGGTTAGAAGTCATAACTGATACTTTGAGGTCTAGCTCATGTACTCAATCACCCAATCGGGGAAATGACTCAAAAGCCATTAATCAAAACGACCCTGGTGTGAAAGCACTCAGCTGCAATTATACAGATGACCCAGATAGAAAGATGACAGAGCTATTTTAACAGGATGTGTCACCACTTTGGGAAGGCTGGTCTTGAATATTTGAAACATTATTTCATAATCTGGTTTAGCCACAAACCTCTCATCTGTCCAACCACATTAACTTCCAGGCAGGCACCTGGGTCAAACATGAAAATAAAATCTATTAGAAAGAAAAGCTTTTTACTTCCTTACTTTCCCTCCCCCTGTCTCTCTCTGAGGAGCACATGGGCACTATAGCAAAAACTAATAAAAACAAAAAGAAAAACAGGCTCTTATCAAAGCCACCTCTTGATTCCAGCAAGCAGTCACAGAAAGAAAAGCCTTGATCAGATTACAACCAACAGCCTCCTAAAAAAATGCCTTGGTAGTTGTCAAGGACATAGTTCCCTCCTAACCAAGACCAAGCCAACAGCGCCCAGTTGCAGGCGACTAGAGAGTGAGTGAGAGACCAAGCTGAGCTCGTGTTTCTGATCCTGACGTCAAGACCGGGCGTCAGGGTGGGTGGGTTCTCATTTCCAGCAGCTGGAGAGCTGTGTGACTGTGAGGAAGTCACCTAACCTCTCCTGGCTCTCTCTTCCTCTTCTGAATAATTGGGATGAGGGAATACAACATTTTTGAGATCTCTTCCAGACATTAACTCTTCTGTTCTGTTTCTAATACAAGTAACATAACCACCAAATCAGCTAAGGAATACAGAGAGGTACTCCCTTCTTAACTTAAAAAAACAAAACACACACAAGGCATTGCCTGGTGGTATAGTCAGACACAATCTCAACCACAGCACTGGAAGCCATTCGCAGACTGCAGCTGGGACTCAGAGGTCAGCCTGGAAACACACCAGATGTGCCCAAGACCAGAGGAGCTGAGCGATGCGGCAGGGGACTGTAGGTTCCGAGGCTCGATTCAGAGTGCTGCTCTGTTTCACCCTCGTCAGCACACAGACACACTTTCATGACTAAAGCAAACTTAGCCCTGCCCCTCACAAGGTCCAGAAATGGAAATGAGGATAGGAGACAAGAAGTTCACCTTGTTCTACCTTCCCCATACTGACATACTGTGAGAACATTATTTCCAGCAACATATTCATTTCAACAATTATTTACCTACAGCTGCAGAAGCAAGGGATAATAAAGTTAATAAAAACAACCAAAAATGCCAGGATTGTCTTCGAAGACTCTGAATGAAGGAATTATAGTACTCAAAATCAGACACTTGCCTGAGTATTTACAGTCAGCTTGTTCTTGGGTTATTCACACAGAAAGAAGTCAACGATCCTTCATCTACACTCCACAAAAAAGCGACCTAGTTTATCTCTTCCTCCCCCTCCGAATTTGATCTTTCTCCTTCCCAGGGCACAGCTGTCCCACTAGGACTGTTTCCCAGCCCCTTGGAGGTAGGCGTGGCCTGGGATTCTGCTCTCCCAAAAAGTGCTGTGCAACGCCATCACCCCACAAAGGGCACTGCAGCCTGGACTGCACAGCGCACATTCAGCCAATGCTTCCCAAGGGCAAAAATGCGCTCAGAGGTTGGGCAGGAAATGGTGCACACCAGCATGACACCAAAACTACTTACAAGGAGTTTTGAAATAAAAATAGAATTGAAACTATTAAAAGCAGCAGTGTGAAAAAAATGCAACAAAATACCAAACATGCCATAAAATCCTCTGGGTCCGCAAGTCCCCACGCCATAATTCTTCAGAGATGCTAAGGTGCTGCCTTTGGAGAAGTAAAACAAATGACACTTTTACATACAAAACCAGCACTTACTGCTCTTTAACCCACAGAGCTCCTTTCTCCTTCCTCCACTTTTCTTCCTTTCTTAGAATTACGACAACTTGAACAGGGTAGGAAACAAGGAGTGTGATTTAAATGTGGGCCAGTCACATCAGCTTGATCCTCAATCCTGGCTAACTCGAAGCTTTGCACGTTCTGCATTTGTGGGCCCATGGTTTTCCTGAGAAATGCTGGCTTGCCATATCCCAAGAAGGGGTGGAGCAAACACCTGACACGTGTACTACTTCCTGGCCTGGCTTTCTCTCTGGCTGTCACCCAACACTAACCCACACTGGACATCCTTGTCTCCACCAGTCCAAGTCCAGGTTACAACTCTGCTGGAGAAAAAGGCCTGGAGACTTGCACAATTTCTCTTTCTGAGAGCCTGCCTTTGTTTGCAGCTCACGCCCAGGCTTGTAACTCATTAACATCTTCCCTTCACTGCAGCCTTAGGGGTTACTCACCTTAACCCTGGGGCTATCCAACCATCCAAGGAAATTAGAGGAGGCAAAGTTGATTCACGTTTTTCTGTTCACCACAATGTTGTGGCTGGGAGGTCTAGGGAAAGAGACAAACGGCACAGCTCAGCACACAAACACGTCACGCACTGCCACACTACCCTGGCGGCAGGCACGACACAGTAGGGCTGGCGTACCTGTCTGTTTTGTATTCTTTTTAAGAAGTAAAACTAGAGACAAGTAGATTAAAAATCAGATCCCTTTGCATCAATGTTACCATTTTTCAATTTTTATCCTAAATAAACTACCCACACTACTTAAATACAGAAGAGCTAGACTCTTTTTTTAAGAGAGATGTTTGCTATAGAGAGTGTGTGTTCACCTGAGGGATGGAGACACAAAGCAAGAAATAAGCCCCCCAAGGGGGATAGCCATGCAGCAATCCCTCCCCCTCCTTTCTGCTCTTGGGATTTGGGGCACATACACACTCATTCCCGGCATGAGTTTTGTTTTGTTTTGTTTTTTGAGAGTTTTTTTTTTTTTTTTTAATCCCCGCAATAGGGCGCATGCACTCGCCAGTCAGACAGAGAGAGACAGAAAGCGAGAAATCACCCCCCAGGGGGGATGGTCATGCCGCAATCCCTTCTCCTCCATTCTTCTCTTGTGATCTTGGGCACGCACGCACACGCACGCGCCCGGCGTGAGTTTTAAGCCACCAGGCCCGGGACACGGGACGCGAACCGCGGTGGACTATGTGGGAGTCCAGTGACATAGCCATTACGCTAACTGGTGGTCCCCATTCCCTGCATGAGTTTTAAGCTGCCAGGCCCAGAACTCAAGATGCAAGTATGTGGGAATCCAGCGATGTAACCATTATGCCACCTGCTGGTCCCAAAAGAGCTAGAATTTCTAACAAATGAATGGCAGTTTTTTATTTGGTTTTAGAACTTCAGAAAGAAGTGACTACGGAGCCAGCGGATTGCATGAACTTAAGGCACTGGTATCCCACAGGGCTAACTGTGGTCTGAGTCCCAGACCTGGTGGCTTGAAAATCATGCGAAGGACATGTATGCACATGACCAAACTCTCAGAGGAGAATGGAGAAGGGGTTGCAGCATGACGATCCCCGCAGAGGAGGGTGATTTCTCACTTTCCCTCTCACTGTCTATTTCTGGCAAGTGCACACACCCTACAGCAAAAAACATAGGAAAAAAAGAAAAAAAAAAAAAAACTACCTAAATAGAGTATCTTAGGGGGGAAAAAATCTGGAATAAGACAAACAGAAGAAATATAAAATGATCAACATCATAGGCAAAAGACAGCAGCAGAGTTATGGATCTTATATTTAAGTGTTTAAATAAACATTTCTATTGCAAGCTATATTTCCAATTTCTAAAATCAACGCTGGAATGTTTTTTAGAAACGTTCCCCCGCCAAAGAAACCTGCTGGCCAGCTACACAGGAGCCACGTGGGAGCCCAGCAGGGGCAGCAGAACGCACAGGGAAACAGCCTGTGAACTCTGCTCCCGTATCCTCTAGCTCTACATGTGCTAAGCACTGTGGTGTCAAACTAGGACTAGGAGCCAGCTAAGCTGATCGCAGCCATCCTGCCCTAGTACTTAAAATCAGACACTCACCTGAGTATTTCCAGTCAGCTTGATCTTGGGTTATTCACACAGAAAGAAGGAAACTGTAAGATGGAATAGAACAGAAGCCGTCAGGACCACGCACAGGGCACAGTGGGAACTGTGCTGGAACTTCCTCTGCAGTTACCTACTGGTCTGCGTCCTAGGCAACGCCGAGGAATGCACCACAGGCAGAAAAGACCAAGAAAACCACTCTCCTCTACGCCTGTTATGGAACTGGCAATCCATGACAAAAGTAACACAAGATGCTGGAAAGCCCAGGAAGGAAAGGAACAACAACATAAAGTCCACTCTCCAAAACAGTAAATTCGCACAAAAAAGAACAGGCCTCAGGGAGAAGACCCCGAAACGTAGAGTCACCTGGATGCATCCCACTGCAGCTGCTGAGGGCCTCAGACACTCGGGATGGCACCTGGCCTTTGTGCTACTCAGGTTCCTCGTCAATCAAGTGTGGGGAGGACCCAGTACTGAAGAACCTGGCCTATGAGAGGGGTTCTCTGAACATTTTCTTCCTTCTTCCCTGTGGTTTTAAGGCTTCTTTTTCTTATTTTATTTAACTTCATTGATTCTAATTTGACAAGACAGGAACAGACAGAGAGAGAGAGAAAGTGAGAACACAAGCCACCAGGACCAGGACTTGAACCACGGTCGGCCATGTGGGAGTCCAGCGCCCTCAACCGGCACACCACTTGCAGGCCCCTAAGGCTTCTTTTTCAAATCTAGTGATGCTTACCTCCTGGACCACTCATTCCGAATCCAGTGGGTCAGATTTCTCCTTCTCAGGGTTTCTTAGGTGTCCTAAGTCTTCCCTGATTACGGAGGGGTCAACAAGATGAAAAAACAAGAATGCTCAGGTAGGGGCCAGCAGGTTAGGGTTAGGGCTCTGGATTCCCACATGGCCGACCATGGTTCAAATCCCAGGCCTGGTGGCTTGCTTTCTTACTTCCCCTCCCTCTCTCTGTCTCTCTCTGGTGAGCGCACAAGTCCTATAGGAAATTAAATAATGATGATAATAATAAATAAAATAAAAATTATTTTAAAAAATGTCCAGGTTGTGGCCTGCAGATGGTATAGTGGTTGCACCACTGGATTCCCATACACTGACCAGAGTTAAGAGTCCCAGACCCAGTGGCTTCAAAATCACACTGGACATGTGTGCATGCACGCTCAAAATTCTGGGAAGGGAATGGAGGAGGAGGGATTACACCTTGACCATCCCCCTTGGGGGTGATTTATCACTTCCCCTCTTACTGTTTCTGTTCTTCTATATTTCTGGTAAGCACACGCTTTAAGGCAAAACTTTCTTTAAAAAAAAAAAAAAAAAAACCATGAAGTAGACAAACCTGTACTAGAGGTGGCTGCTGTGAATGCTGAGGCCACCTTACGAATGCTATAACACACATGGAACTATTGCCCACCCACAATGAGCACCCCGGAGACCCTGGCCACAGCCCTTGTGCTGCCAAAAGGCAGTGTGATATGATATGGGGAGGCCCTCTCCGTCCAGCACTTGGAGGCCCAGAAGAGCTCCCAGTGAGAAGGGGCATCACCCAGCCAGTCCCAGATAGGAAGCAGCGAGCTGTCACTTGGTACCGGAGCCCTGGAGCCCATGACCTCATCGATCTGAAAGGCATCTACACAAGCAAGGCTCAGAGAATCAAAGGAAAGAAAAGAAAGCCCTTCCCATTCACAACTGCAACCTTGCCTGAGTGAGAGTCAGCAAGCTAAACAGATGCAGGAAGGCTAGCCTGTGAGAGAGGAAACTTCAGGAAGCTGGGGAGTGGAGAGTCCAAAATATGAAGACGAAATAGGTCCATGAAGAAGGGACTGAGCTTTCATAAAATAACCAAATATAACTTTCAGAAAGAGAGCAATTCTTTCTAGAGAGTGAGGAATCTGGAGCAAGGAAGGGTGGCATGGTAGACTGCAGTTTTTCTCATAAAAATTTAAAAAAAGTTATCAGTAAAACTTAATACAGTAATAGATTAAAGGAGAAAAGTCATGATCATCTCAACAAACACAGAAAAAGTATTTTATAAAACGTAAGACAGATGGTCCCAAACTAGACATGGGTTGACTTAGGATTTTTTGACTTTATTAGGGTCCAAGATCAATGCAAAATCAGTAGAAACCACAGCTCGAATACCCATACCACCAGTTCTTCTGTTTTTCATTTACAGTATTCAATGGATTGCATGCAATATTCAACACACATGAGAAGATAGGATTTGGATAGAATATTCTTCCTCGTCATTGGCTAGCCTCGGTGTTAGGAGCATGTGTAAGGTAGGGTATGGTAGGCTAAGCTATGACATTAAATGGTTTCGGCGTATTAGGTGCATCTCTGACTTCCAAAATTTTCAACTTATGATGGGTTTACCATGACGTAATCTCATGATAAGGATTGAGCATTTGTACTCTGATTTTTAGTTTTACTTATTGTTTTAAAGGTTTCTTAAAAAATTATATATTTAAATCCTTTTGTTATTATTTTCTAAAATTTGACTAGAGAGGGGCAGAGAGAAACACAGAGAGAGAGAAAGGGACAGTGAGAAAGCAAGCTGCCAGGTCTGGGACCCGAACCGCAGTCAGCCATGTGGGAATCCAGCACCTTTAATCACAATGCCACAACCTGGCCCCGGTACTTTGATTTTTAAGACTATCAATATTTCTTTGGCAAACTAGATAGAGAAGAATGCCTGTAATTCAACACAGGTTACTGCTTAAAGGCCGTCAGGTACATGAAGGCCACCGTCCTCCCCCTATTCAACCAGCACATGAGGACGAGGACAGGAAGGGAAAAACACACCTCATGACAGAAACAAAAACTCTCTGGTACCCAGAGATGAACCTATTAAAAGCTGTGGAACACAATTTCCTGAGCATAATACTGTCCTGCAGTTACCCAAGACATTACCACTGGGGTAAACAGAGTGAAGGGTACAATGGATATTTCTGTATTATTTCGTACATCTGCCTGTGAGTCTAGAAATATTTCAAAATCAAAAGTAGGGAAAAACAGGTTAGGAAAGTCTTTGTGCAGAAAATGATAAAACTTCACTGTGAAGACCCAAGAACACAAGTGATAAATTACGTACAGGGGTGGTAAGATTCAGTATCAACAAGGAACCAGCTCTCCAAATCAATCCTTAAACTCAATGCATTTTCAATAAAAACCCAAACACATTTTTCTGCTGAAGTGGTCAGCAAAATGTAAGGTCATGGTGAAGAAGAGAGTCAATTTAGAATAGGGAGGTAGATGGACTCACTCTCGTCGGGGCTATTATAAAGCGGTGATACTGAGAGACGGATATACCAAAAGAACAGACGTAAAAGTCAGTCAGACCCTTTACAAGGGAAGCCAGCATACCAAAGGGAATTTCCAGTCAGTAGGTAAAGAATGGATTGTCTAATTAGTAAACTGGGACCACTGACCGTAAAAACAGGCAAGTCAGACCCTCAGGGGAGGAGGAGATTTCTTAAGATCAAAGTACAAGACATCAGAAAGTTTGATTTCGGAATATGTCAAACTTTTTAACATTAAAGAAACTACAGATGTGAGAGACCAGCAGATGGCGGAACGGTTCCGTCACGGGACTCCCGTGTAGTCAACTGCAGTTTGAGCACCAGACCGGACAGCTTAAAAAGCCTCACGCTGGTGTGTGTGCATGCGTGCCCCAAATCCTGAGAGGAGAAGGGAGAAGGGACTGCAGCATGACCATTACCCTGGGGGATGATTTCTTGCTTTCTGTCTCTCTGTCTCTCTGACAAGGTCACGTGCCCTATAGAAAAATCTCTCTCAAAAGAAAGAAAGGAGGGAAAAAAAAGAAACTACAGATGTGAAAATAAAAGCCTCTCCGAGATCAGATCTGAAGTGGAAGAACACACTCAGGACACACTACATTGCATGTTTTCAAACAAAATACTAAATATTTTCTGGGCAAAAGGTGTATGTGTTAGAATTATAAACATAAGCTAAGACATGGTTTACCGACTTGAAAACAGTAGTCCTCTTGTACAGGAGGCAAGAGTAAATTACAGACGGGAAGAAATTTCTTAAGCTATATTTCTTATATTTCTTTTTTAAAAAACAGACCTGAAGCAAAGACAGCCACGTGTTAATGCTTTTTATTTCTGGGTACTGGACAAAGGTATCTGATATTTTCTATATATTTTAAATATTTCTTAATCATAAAACTGCATATAATAAAGCAAAGATAACCAACAGAAGAACTAAAAAAAAAAAAAAAAAAAAAATCACGTTGCCAGGAAAGTCATGCTGTATCTTTTTGTTTTCTATGCAAAAATGAATCGTGACTTTCCTGGCAACTCGACAGATCAAACATTGGAAACAAAGAGGAAAGGGATCTAAGTGAGCTCAAGTTCCACAGTTCATGTTGTGGGTTAACAGTGTCTATAGCTGATGAATCAAAAAACAGTAGTGAAGGGCCAACAGGGGGCATGGTGGTTAAGGCGCTCAACTCCCACATGGCCGACCACAGTTCAAATCCTGAATCTGGAGCCTTGAAATTCATGGCAGATGCATGTATGCCCCTACCCACCAAGACACAGTAGTGTAAGCACACTTCTAGAGTATCTAGTTATGACAGTAGCCTATAACAGATCTAAAACCACAAAAAGTGGAAATTAGCCACTTTTCATTTTAACTGTGTTTGACCAAGTAAAATATTACCATGTACATGCATTAGTCTGTAAAAAGTTTGTTTTTTTGGTTTTTTTTGGTTTTTTTAGAAAAATGGGAAAATTGTTCGTGTCTAAACTGAGGAGTTAAAAAAATGTTCCGACTATCCCTAACAGAAGTTTTTATACTGGAAACTAAAGCAATTATCATACGGCAGAAATTTGTGAATATTTTACTCCAGTTAAAAAAAAAAATACTGTATATACCACTATATACTTTGGCAAATATGCCCCCAGGAAACCCAATGCAAGTCCTCAAGTAGCAAAACCGACTTACCCTGAAATAATGTTGTAACTGAGAGCAGGATGGTCTTTAGAGACAGGAGGAACAAGAGGTTCTGGTTGCCATTCTTCAATCAACTCCTCCTTTTCCTATGGGAGAAAATGAGTTAAAATACAACACAGTGTTAGTGACCTAATGACGACTCCGGCAGGATCTGAATTACAAGGAAACGTCACAGTGAAGGCACTGCTAGGAAGAGTGCATCTGACTGCTGTGGCCAGAAAGCGAACGGAGCCCCTCCTGAGTTCTGTGCACCGACGTCGCTCCTTTCTTTTCTCAGCACAAGCTAAAATTCTTTCATATGTAGTTTCTGGGTAATCTGACAATTGGAGAAAAATTTACTTTTGCGTCCAGAAGTTTTCCCTCACCATATACAACACATCAAAACTTGGTTTGGGGTGTGGGCAGACAGGACTCTTTCCAATCTGAATCTTCTTTATGCAGGCCAAGGGAAAATTTATCTTCAGTCTTCAGAAGTAAGTTGTGCTTTTCCTGAGCAACTGAAGAGACCAGAGTGAAGACCTTCAAAGTCTGACAGTTGCCAGAGCCTTCCCCTGATCACCTACCTGTCGGACTGTTTACTCTAAGCAACGTGCAAGGGACTGCAGAGTGGTCTTCCTCTGGGAACGACTCTATCCCTAGCTTTCGCCACACTTCGCCTACCCTGCTATTTCATCCCCCTCAGTTTCCTTACATTCCAGAACACGTTTTACTATGTGTACTTGAGCCTCTATAAACCCTTCTGAGACGTAGCAACCACAGTCACAACACACTGAACAGGAAATTGGTGATTTAATTTCTTACCTTCAGTGTAAGATCAGATCATTCTTGTAATTTGTAAGTTTTAGAGAAAAGTCTGATGGTCCAGAGTATTAGGATTCTTTCCAAAATAAGATGGTAGGCGGATGCCTAAGAGTAAGTAGAAAGCAAAACAAAACAAAAAATCAAAAACTCTCAAAACCTGTACATAAATAAGCACACCTACAAACACTGCCTCCCATGACCTTTAATAGTTAAGGCCTCTTGCAATTTACTCTCAAAGCTGCCTTCGTTTCTATTCATTAATTTTCCTTTTTTTAAAGAATTAGTCATTAGATTAATTTGTTTATTATTAAATTTGGCCAGAGAGATACACAGAGAGAAAGGGAGTGAGAAAGCAAGCTGCCAGGTCCAGGGGTTGAACCAGTCGGCCTTGTGGGAGGTCCAGTACCTTAACCACCAAGCCACCTACCAGCCCCTTCCTTTTCCTATTTCTAACAGTTGCCAATAACTCCTTCAAGCAAAAAAAAAAAAAAGAAAAGAAAAAGAAAAAGAAAGAAACCCTCAGTTTTTAAAACCTCCTTGGGGGGACCAGCAGGTAGCATGGTGCGTGAGGCAGTGAACTCCCACATGACCGGTCACAATCTCCCTACTGGGAGACTTGTCTTTTCACATTCCTTCTCTGTCTCTCTCTGGTGAGTGCACATGCCTTATAGCAAATTAAAATAATAACAGTAAGAAGATAATTCTTAAAAAAAAAGAGAAAAACTTTATTAAGAATAATTCAATTAAAAAATAAAATCTGACACAGAATCCCAATATTTAAAACAATATCAACGAAAGGGGCCAGCAGGTAGTGTGATGGTTAAGGCCACTGGACTCCCACATGGTCAACTGCTATTTGAGTCCCAGACCTGGTTGCTGGCTTGCTCTCTCTCCCTCTCTCACTCTATCCCTACCCGGTCAAATTAAAACATAAATAGGTAGTATAAATAAAGTTAAATAAAAATAATTCTTTAGGGAACCAGCAGTTAGAGTAATGGCTATGTCGCTGGACTCCCACGTAGTCAACTGCCCTTCGCGAACCGGACCCGGTGGCTTAAAACTCATGCCAGGCGCGTGTGTGTGCATGCCCAAGATCCTGAGAGGAGAATGGAGAAGAAGGGATTGCGGCGTGACCATTCCCCCTGAGGGGTGATTTCTCGCTTTCTGTCTCTAGTCTCTCTTTGTCTGTCTGACAAGGACACACACCCTATAGCAAAAACCTCTCAAAAAAAAAAAATAAAATAAATAATAATTCTTTAAAAAACAAAAACAATAATATTGACCATCAATTCTTCAGGTAATTTAAATTTTTTTACTGGGAGGAAACGACTAATGAAATACTTCAGCGCTTAACTAGTCTACCACCTCCATCTACTCATGGATGAATTAACTGTTTTATGGAAATCAGCTGCCACAAGTCCTTATTTTTTATTTTCAAGAATTATTTAATTTTATTTAATGTATTATTATTACTTTTCAATTTGACCAGAGAAAGAGAGAGCGAGCTGCCAGTTCTGGGACTCAAACTGTCACCTGTCGGCCCCAGTTGCCCCAATTCTTTATCTTATTTTGTTTTTTTTTGAGAGACTTTTGCTATAGGTTGTGTGCGTTTGCCAGTGAGACAGAGAGACAGAAAGCACAAAAATCACCCCCACAGAAGATGGCCAGGCTGCAATCCCTTCTCCTCCATTCTCTGGGGTTTTGGGAACACACACACACACACACACACACACACGCCCAGCCTGAGTTTTAAGCCACCAGATCCAGGACTCAAACCATGGTCGACCACCTGGGAGTCCAGTGATGTAACCATCACACCATCAGCTGGTCCTTCCAGTTGCCACAATTCTTAATGTTTTATACATTTTACTATATTTTCTATCCAGATAAATCTCTTTAAATTCTTATTGGAATATGGCAGAAGAAAAAACGTTATATATACTTAAAAGAATAGCAGATCTCTTTCCTACCACAGCTCCCCAGAAGCATGTAGTGTTTTCCATCTCAGCAGGTGTTAGGATATCTTAGTGAAAATCATCTCAGGTCTTCAACTGTGTCTTCAGGATAAAGACCAAGCTGCCTGTTCATGTGGAAGACTCCAGATATCAACTCAACACCAAGTCAGTCAGTGGAGGGGTGCCCAACTTGAACATGCTGTCACTGGAAAAAGCATTTGAAAGAGACATTCAGAAAACTAAGTACAAATTAGTTTCAAACATTAGACAGAAAGAAAATAACTATGCACCAGTTTAAAAAAACCCAAACCAGAATTTGGAGACTGGAAAATTGTTTTTTTGTTTTTTGAGAGGTTTTCGCTATAGGGCACGTGCACGCGCCAGACAGACAGAGACCTGGAGACAGAAAGTGAGAAATCACCCCACAGAGGGGATGGCCACGCCGCAATCCCTTCTCCTCCATTCTCCTCTTGGGATCTTGGGCACACACGCACACACGCCCGGCGTGAGTTTTAAGCCACCGGGTCCGGGACGTGAACCGCGGTCGACTACGTGGGAGTCCAGCGACATAGCCATTACGCTCACTGCTGGTTCCCGAGACTGGAAAATTGTTGACAAGTTCTGTAGGTTATACTTCCAAGTCGAGGGACAAGCAGATGGCGTAATGGACTGGACGTCACTGGACTCCCACATATTTGACTGTGGTTTAAGTCCTGGACCTGGTGGTTCAAACTCATACCGGGCGTGTGTGTGCCCAAAATCCTGAGTGGAGAATTGAGGACAAGGAATTGTGGGGTGGCCATCCCCCGGGGCGTGGTTTCTCTCTTTCTGCCTCTCCAGTGAGTACACGCACCCTCTAGCAAAAATCTCTAAAAAACAATTTTTTTTCAAGTCAATGCAGAAATAACTTCGAAAACTATACATATATGCTACACATACACAGTTATTTCTTTTTTAGGTGTACTACTGGGGCGTTGGAAAAGTCTTTTTTTTTTTTTTTTTAAGTCTTGACGTGTTTTTCTATGCAAAAATGTGACATGACTTTTCTGACAACCCAATGTGAAAGACTCAACCTCTATACACAAAGTGCATGCAGAAGTCTCAGGTGATTTTTAAATTTTCCTGAAGTGACTCAATTCATTTAGAAATAAATCTAAATACCTTTCAGTTTTCTCAATAATTATATCCCATCGGGCAAACAACTGTCCAAATCACTAGTTAACAGCACATCCCAAAAGAAATCCCTCCAACCAACGTTGAGACACTACTTTCCTAGAGAATTAATAATCACAAATGCCACTGTTTTTCCTGGTCAGGAAAGGTAACGTACAAAAGGCGATCTCCAGTTTTAGGGCATGAGAAGTTACAGTCAACGGTCTTTGACAAAATTATTTACCTGTTTAAAAAAGAAAATCATTTCTAAAAAAAAAAATTCAAGTTTAGTGGCTCTTAGTTGCTACAATTAACCCATGGTTCGGCATTTCCTAAGCAAACGTAAGAGTAGGAGAGCCACAAGTGTTCTCTCAACTAGTTTTCGAGAAACATAAACCCCTCTCTGTGTAGCAATGGAAGACACCATCATTGCCTCTGCCAGTAAGCAGCAATAAGTGTCAAAAACAGTTCAAAAAGTGAAATTCATTCACTTTAAGTGAAAGTTCATTCTGTGAGCACTTGGCAGGTTCCCTGCACCTGGATGTGAGGAGCCCAGTGCGGTAGTCACTGGCCACACGTGGCTGTCCCAACTTCTATTGAAGCTAAATTAAATTAAAACTCAGTTCCTCGCTGGCCCTGTATGGCACAGCCGGGAGTCAGAAGCAAGCATTTTACAGGGCAGTGCCAGGAAGGTCAGTTGTTGAATGAGGTCTCCAGACTGACATTATGCTTTCTTCTTTTCACACGTGAAATAGCTAGCCTTTTAAAAAGCTACTCTAAAAATCTACTAACATAGTTGCATCTTCTTAAGACAGAAAAAGGGATCCATGCGGAAGAATGACAAACCTCTCGACTTCACTGTTAAAAGCCCTAAACCACCTGGCTTCCTTTTAAACTCCTTCCTCTCTCGGCGAAGCAAAGTCCAGCTTATCATAATTTTTCTTCCCAGTAACTGCCCCACAGTCCCGAGGCCCCGACCTCCTTCCTCCCCCGTCGGAGACCTTAAGGCCCATTTTCCCCACTTGGCTCCGGCACCGGTTCGAAACCTGGCTTTTGAGGGCCCGTGGGTCTCCTGCGTCCTGCCCCGGACCCAGAGCGGGGCTCAAACCGAGAGCCGCCATCCGGCCCCGTGCCCCGCCGCCGGGACGGGCCCTCCCTGAAGCCGGGCCAGAGCGACGCCGGCTCGGGGCGGACCGCGCCGGCCTCGCCGAGACCCCGCGCGCCTTCCCACCCGCCCGGCACGGGCCTGGTCGTGGCCGCTCCGGCCGGGGCCCACCTCGTAGACCGCCTGTAGCATCTCACCGGCACCCACTGCTCCGAGGCGGTCACCGTTACCGGCTGGGGG
>AAPY01553043.1:0-15507 GCA_000181375.1 Tupaia belangeri | reverse complement strand
TCTGTCTCTCTCTGTCTGGCAAGTGAACACACCCTACATTCGAAAATACCTCTCCCCCCCACCACCAAAAATAAAAAGGAGGAGGTGCTCACCCTCTTCCAGGAATGACGGTTAAGTCTTGTTATGAGATTAGTGCTATGCCTGTTGGTATTATTTACATATGTAGCAATGTTTAATTTTAATTATTTTCTAACATACTGTAAAGGATGTATAACATGATTGAAAAAACTATTGAAATACAGGCGTTTTGAAGACCTTATTGTCAAAATACCCAGCCGTTACTTTATATAGTTTAATATCCAGTCTGGTAGTTATGGTTTTGTTTAAAAATAAAATTTCTGGAGAACCAGCAAATGGTGAATGAGTACTTTGCTGGACTCCTATGTAGTTGACCGCCTTTCAAGTCCCGGACATGGCAGCTTAAACATAAATAAATAAATAAATAAATAAATAAATAAATAAATAAATAAATAAATTGTTCGGAAATGTTTGTTTACATTTAGCCTAGAACCTAATTCTAATATGAATAAAGAATTGTCATTATTTTTTTATGCCATAAACAGCATACGTAAGAGCTTCATATTTCCTTTAAGGAAATTTTTACTATCGGGAGTGGGCACTAGACAAAGTGAGAGACAGAAAGTGAGAAATAAGCCCCCATGTGGGTTGGCCAGTGCACAATCCATTTTCCTCCATGCTTATCTCAGTATTTTGGGCATATGCGCTCAAGCATTAGGCATGAACATAAAGCAGCCCTTCTCAGACTGGAATGTGAGTTGGCTATGTGCAAGTCCAAAAATGAAACCATTATACCACCTGCAGGTGCTGAGAACAACACTAATATATGCTTACATAAATTTAAAAAGAATATTGAAATTTCCCACTAGAGATTATTACATTAGGAGTTGAGTATAGGCTCAAAAAACACCAAAAACAAAAAAGAAAACTAACAATGATCTATGAAATACAAATTATGTAAATAACTTAAGACTAAGCATAAAAAAAGAAATTATCCAGACAGAAATAATTTTACAATTCTGTTTTACCTAAAATATAAACTGCAAAAGACAAGTCTACAATTTAAGAGTATGAAACAACTTTTTACTTCACACATATTAGAGGGAAGGCAACACTTTTTTTTTCCTTTGAATAAGCTATTGGATATTGGTGCTTGAAAGAAGGGCCAGCAGGTGGTATGGTGGTTAAGGCACTGGATTCCCATATGGTCAACAACGGTTCAAGTCCTAGACCTGGTGGCTTTCTTTCTCTTTCTCTCTCTCTCTCTCTTTCTCTCTCTCTCTCTGTCTGTCTCTTTCTGGTCAAACTAACAAGTAATAATAAATAAATAAAATAATAAAAAAAAATTTTAAATCACAACTTTTTTCCATCTAAATTAATCTCCTAATTTAAAAACAATGAGGAAACATCAACTACATTCAAGGAAATGTATACTCTCAGCTTCAAAAGGGGGGTAAAAAGTTCAAATTGACACATGAATTAATATCTGAAAAGGTTGTATCTAAGCACAAAGGCTTTATATTAAAGAGGTAAAATATAGGAACCAGCAGTTAGCGTAGTGGCTATGTCGCTGGATTCCCACGTAGTGAACCGCAGTTCGAGTCCCAGACCCAGTGGCTTAAACTCACACTGGGCGTGTGTGCAGGTGTGCCCAAGATCCTGAGAGGAGAATGGAGGAGAAGGGATTACAGAGTGGCCATCCCTCCTGGGGGGTAATTTCTCGCTTTCTGTCTGTCTCTCTTTGTCTTTCTGGTGAGTGCATATACTCTATAGTCAAAAAAAAAAAAAAAAAAAAAAAGGTAAAATATAGAAGAGGAGCTTTCCAGATAAAAAATGGGAAACAACCATTTTACTTGGCGAACACAGTGTGATCACAAAGATTAGTCACAGGGAGGGCAGGTGTTCCCATAAGAACTTGAAAGGAAAGCAGGAAATGCAGGGAAGCTAGTACTGGGGCTGAAGCCACCCTGCAGGGCAATGGGGCAATGTTGTTCCAGAAGCTGGTGCTCGCCCCTTACCAGGAATGGCTGTAAGACACAGGAGCAGTATAGATTAGTACTAGCATTTTGCTTTTATTTTTATATATAAGAACGTTTAGTGGTAATCATATTTTTAACAAATTATAGACATATATAACATTAAATAGAAAAGCTGAGATATACTGAGGGTTAGGGGGATTATGCTTTTAAAATACCATACTGTCACTCTACATAATTCAAAAAAGCAACTGTCTGCTTAGGTATGATTTTCTTTTAAAATAAAATGACTATATAACATGTATATGTTTAGCCAAGAACCTAATCCCAATATAAATAGAAAATTGTCATTTTTTTATGGAGTAAGCAGTATGTATAAGAACATCACTGTTATATGCCTTCCTAATTTACAAAAAGACTGAAATTTATCACTAGAGATTATTATGTTAGGAGATGAGTATGAGATCATAAAAATACCAAAACAAAAGGAAAACTAACAATTATCTATCTACTATATATATATATATAATATATATATATATATAAATCATCCTGACAGCAGTCATTAAACAATTCTTTTCATGAAAGTTCAAACATAAGTCTACAGTATAAGAATATGAAACAGCATTCATTCGAACATAGTTGATGGGAGGCAAACTTCTTTTTTATTTTCAATTTGGTATTGGGTGCAGGTGCTTGGCAGATACACACAGAAACACACACACACACACACACACACAGAGGGAAGAGAGGGAAAGAAGAGAGAGAGAGAGAGAGAGAGAGAGAGAGAGGATGACTATACTGCAGTCCCTTCTCCATTTCCCTCCTGGGATTCTGGTCACCCATGCACATGTGCCCAGTGTGTTTCTCTAACTGTGAGATCTGGGACTTGAACCATGCAGTCAACCCTGTGGTCCTAACTACCATGCCACCAGCCTGCCCAAAAGGTAACTTTTATTTTTTCAAGAATTTTTTATTTTATTTTATTTGCTAGTATTATTTTTTAGGTTGACCAGAGAGAGACAGAGAGAGAGGAAAGGAAGTGAGAAAATACATTGCCAGATCTGAACCTTGAACCCTGATTGACCATATGGGAGTCTAGTGCACTAATTACCCCATTACATGCCAGCCCCGTAGAAGGCAACTTTTACAGAAAACATCTAGTCAAAGTCATCTCAAAGTTAAGAAAAAACTGAGAAGAGGCCAGAACTTCAGAAGAAGGTTCCACATTGCTCCCGCGAACTAGGTATTTCAGGGCACAGGAGAAATGAAGATTTTCTACTGATAATTCAGCCTCCAGCAAACGAGCTAGCGGCAGAAGAGGCCAGGCCTTCAGAAGAAGGTTCCACATGGCTCCTGCGAACTAGGTATTTCAGGGCACAGGAGAAATGAAGATTTTCTACTGATAATACAGCCTCCAGCAAACGAGCTAGTGAGTTAAAATATTCCTCAATATCTATTTAATCTGCTGTACCAGCGATCACAACAGAACGGCAAAGAGATTCTAGATCACCTCTGTCTGCTTGTTCCTGAACATTCAGACTGAACTTCAAGAATTTGAAAGAAACACACCATCCATCAGATGACAAGAAATCACCCCCGGATCACAAGAAATATGTGAAAACAAGAAAATACCTCTCCTCCAAGGGAAAAGAGTAACTCTTCTTCATCCACAAGCAGTTCGATAAAAATCATGAAAATGTCTGATAAGGAATTCAGATCATTCATAATGTCTAAGCTAACAGAGATGGAAGAGAAGAGAGATAATGAACTTCTAAAGAGAAAGGAGAAAGAAGCTGATGAGTTCCAGGAGATGAGGAAATTCTTGCAAGATCTAAAAGAGGAATTACACACTTTACAAAAGACTCAAACAGAACTGTTAGAGATGAAATCTATAATACAGGAAGTCAAAATCTCCCTTGAAAATATTAAAAGCAGACTAGATCATTCAGAAAATAGAATCTCATATGTAGGGGAGAAAATGGCTGGCCTAGAAAAATCCTCCATGAAGACTAAGAAAATGGGCCAAAAATTTGAGAATAATTTGCAAGAAGTACTAGATATCATCAAACATCCAAACATTTGGATAATTGTCATTCCAGAAGGTGAAGAGACCCATAAGGGCATTGATAATCTATTCCATGAAATTCTGCAAGAAAACTTTCCAAACCTAGGGAGGCATTCGAAGATCCAGTCCCAAGAAATACAAAGGACCCCAAATAGAATCAACCCAAGAAGATCTTCTCCAAGACACATTATAGCCAGGTTGACCAAAACCACAGACAAAGACAAGATACTAAGATTGGCAAGAGAAAAACATCGAGTTACCTACAAAGGACATCCCATCAGGCTAACAGCAGATCTCTCATCAGAAACAGTGTGAGCGAGGAGAGAATGAGAAAATATATTCAAAGTGTTAAGAGAGAAGCAATTTCAGCCGAGAATGCTGTACCCAGCAAGATTATCTTTCAGGTGGGAAGAAAAGACAAGAACATTCTCAGATAAACAAAACCTGAAAGAATTTACCAGTACCAGACCAGATCTCCAAGAAGTTCTCAAGGTGTACTATGTCAGGAAAATTAAATACAGACACATGGAAATAAGAGTTCGAAAACTAAGAAAGTGGCCAACTTAATTGTAGGGACAAGCCTGGAGTTGAATATTATATCCCAGAATTTAATTAGGAAAATTGAACCAGAACAGAAGATAAAAGTACATGAGACTGATAGGTTCATGCACCGACCATTTGAACAGAATCCTAACCTGTTTCCTGGCTTTAAGCAAATTTCCTTGGCATTTCTTTAAGTTAAAACTGGTTTTCTTAATAGTAAGGAGTGAACTCACCATTGAAAGTAGTTATATTATGTAAGAAATTGCATGATCAATACAATATGGGTGGGAAAGGAATGGAAGACAATTGTAGACACCAGAGATAGTGTGAGAAGAGGGTGGGAAAGGACAGAGGGTCAGAAAGAGGGGTAAAAATAATTCTAGGAACTAGAAATGGAAAATTTTTTATAATATGCATGATTAAGTCACTATGCAGTATATACTGGATAGGAAATTACATTTTGTATGCTGTGATGATGCTTAGGGAAAGAATGTAAATTAAGTAACAAAAAAAAAAGTTTCAGGGAAAAAAAAAATCTATTCAATGACTGCAGTAATATATATATAGCCCCAGATAGGTGCTACTTTATAGGATGCGTAAAGTTAGACTTGTGTTCATGGAAACATATATATCACCGGTGTTTGCTATGAAAATATTTAGATTAATTAAGGTCTTTAGTAATTCAATAAATGTGGGGGGAAAAACAGTATAGAAAGCAAACACAGATACCAGAGACAGTTTGGGAGGAGAGTGGGAGATGGCAGAAGGTAAGAGACAGGGAATCAAGGATGGGGGTGGGCAAAACATACAAAAAACAAGAAATGGAAAATTATTTGCTGACAATATCATGTTTGTTGATGTGCTTGATTGAGACAATATACAGTGTACTCTGGATGGAAAATCTCATTTTGTATGATGTACAGTGAATGAATGCAAATAAATAAATTGAAATTAAAAAAATAGAAATATACCAAAAAAAAAAAAGTTAAGAAAAAACTGACCCACAGCCAAGGTAACCCTTAGCCACTTAGAACCCACTTTTAAATTATTTATTCATTTATTTCTTTCTTAGAGAGAAAAAGAGACACAGAGAAACAGCACCCCCAATAAGGTCCTGATGCTGAAACTCAGTTCTAGCCTCAGCCAGTCCCAGACCATGGGCAAGCAAATGCCTGGCACTCAGGGAGGTCTCTGGATGCAAACCCAACACCTTCTCCTGAGGACTAGCCTCACAGAGCACTGCATTTTACTGCTGTGTGACCACCTGCCTCAGGGTCAGTGACCATTAGCCTTACTTACCAACCCTCCTCGTCAGTCACTTGCTTCAGAAAGACAGTCTATCTGAGATAAACCCACTCTGATACACACACCTTCTAGTGTCAACCAATGGGCAACACTCATTGAATAACCAGGCCACCACTGAGGATGTCAGCCCCCTTGTGACTCTGGAGGTCTGCTGGTGTGGAGGTCTCTTCTCTTCCCAGAACCCTACATAAGACCAGCGGGCTGCTCAGAAGAGACTGTGCCTGGCCAGCCGAGTACTAGTTCTCACAAGAGAAAGCAATAAATTCTGACTTTGTCTTTCATTTCACCTACATAAAGGCTCATCATCCTTTCATATGAATTTTTACAGTCCATTCAGTTACCACTATTTTTATTTTTGGTATTAAAATACAAATAAAATTTGTGCTTTCTCTGATCCATTTTACCATATGTATATTGATATAGAGAATCTAACCTTATAGAGCCAATGAGGCCAGCAGGTGGTGTGGACGTTAGAGTGTTGGATCCCACATGGGCTCCTGAGATTTGAGTACCAGCCTGGCAATTTGAGAGTCACACAGGCACATGTGCTTGTGTGCCCACAATTCCAAGCAGAGAAATAGAGGAGGAAATATTTCGGCATGGCCGTTGCCCCTGGGTGGTGATTTTTTACTTCTCCTCTCTTTGTGTTTCTAGCAAGAACACACCCATTATGGGAAAAACCCAAGAAAAAAAGAGACCGCTGGCCAGCAGGCATTCTAGTGGTTAAGGTGCTGGCCTACTACATGGCCAATTGCTTTTGCCTCCCAGACCCTGGGGTGTGAAACTCAGGGTGGATGCCTGTGCATTTGTGCCCAGAATCCCAAGAGAAGAACTGGGGAGTAGAGATTGCCACATGGCCATCCCCCCTGCCAAAACAAAAAGAACAAAAATCAACTCTACACTGCAGACACTTGTCAGCTAAAACTGTCAGAACTGACCCAGAGCAAGGTTCTATTATAGTGAGAATTGGCTAATATTTCAAGCAATGTATCCACAGAAAACTGAATTCACTCTCTTAACAAACATTTATTCATAAATACATATTGAAGTCCTTTTCCAGACACTGACAATATGGCAGTGAATGAGCACCCAATTCATGAGAGTAAAGCAAGCACACAAAAACAGTACACAAGACAGACAGGCAAAATATAAGTATGTAAAATGAGAAAAAGAAAACCAGGGAAATGAAATATTAATGTGTCATAGGGGAGAGACAGTAGAACAATCAGTCAGGATGGCTAGGAAAGGCTTTTCTGAGAAAGTAAGGCCATTTTTTTTGAGAGAAAGACTTTTGCTATAGGGCATGTGTGCTCCCTGGAGAGTCAGAGGCAAAACGTGAGAAATCACCTCCCTCCCAAGGGGGTATAAGGAAATTCCTTCTCCTTCATTCTCCTCTTGGGATCTGGGCATGCACACGTGCAAGCCAGATGTGGGTCCAGGACTCAAACTGCAATCGACTATATGGGAGTTCAGCAACCTAACCATTAGGTCATCTGCTGGTCCTGAAAGTAAGGCCTTTTAAGTAAAGAACAGAGGAATGGAAAGTACATGGGAGAAGGACAAAGGGAAGGGAAAAGCAGTGCAGATAGAGTCAGCTGCCAAGGACAGAGGTAAGCCTGGAATGCTGAAAGAAGAGTGCGGAGCTTGGTGTGGTTGGAGCAAAGAGAAGAGGACCAAAGAACAGTAGTTTAAGTCAGAGAGATAACAGGGGTCAGAGAACCCAGCTGGCTTGTGGATATTAGGAAATCTTGTGGAAATTCTCGGTGACATAGGAGGCAACCAGGAGGTTTTGAGCAATGGAATCAAATAGAATCTGACTTATGTTTTCTTTTTAAAATTTTTTTCTTTTATTATATTGGGGGGTGGGTAAATGTGGATGTGTGAGGTTGAGAATGACATGCTTTAATGGATCCACTGTGCTAAGAACTGATACAAAGAGAATTAGAAAAAAAAACAGAAACCAATTAGCAATCCATTATACTAGTCTAGACAGCAGATAATGGTGACTTGATCCTAAAAGATATGTGACTATATCTATGTTTGTTTATTTGTTTGAATTGCTGGAGAGTGCATGCACTTGCCTGGGAGAGAGGAGGGGGAGGGGGGGAGAGGGAGAGAGAGAAAGAGAGATTATTATTAACATTTTAAGATTATTGCCATAGGCATGTGTGACATGTGTGACATGTGCACAGGAGAGCAACAGAGTGAAAGTGAGAACTCACCCCCGGGAAAGATGGCCATGCTGCAATTCCTTCTCATCTATTCTGGTGTCAGGGTTTGGGGCACATACAAGCACACTCAATTTGGAGTGATTTTCAAGCCTCTGGGTTTGAAGCTCAAACCTGGGAATCCAGTGCCTAACCCACCATGCCACCTGTTGGCTCTGAGATTATTGCACTTTTTCCAAATATTTATCAATATGGTTGGGAAAAAATGGTATCTCATTACTTGCTAATTTGCAGTTTTCTGATTACCAAGACTGGCTTAACGTCCATAGTCAAGGTAAAACATTTGTTAATCATGAATATTAGTCCAAATTAGAGTTAATTTTATAGAAGAGTAACAATAATCTACTGTAAAATCTTGCTCGAGGTTTACCTATCACGCTCTTCCTTCTCCTTCGCAGGAAATTGTTGGTTATCAGCTTTTGCACTCTGTTGAGTGAATCCATCGCCCTGGTCCCAAGCAAGAGCAACAGCACCGTCAAGTAGGTTTTTTGAAGTTTGTGTTTCATTTCTTTTGTGTTTCTTTTCTTTGTCAACCTTTAATGAATGAAGGGCAACTGTTATCTCATTCGATAAAGTCTTTTCTACTGATTTTATCACTTGACTTAATTTAATTGTCATGATCCTAGCCAGAAAAAAATATTTTTGTGCTTATCCTTAATTCTAAGTACAGATCACTGACCTTTTCAAAACTCTGCTTCATTTCTGAGTAACAGAAACATCATTTTCCAAAAATTTTCAAAGGGCTTTTCTTAGTTTTAGTCTCATTCACTCTTTACTAGCAAACATTTTCACCCCATTTGAGAGGCAGAGTGAGAACAAAAAGGTAAGGACACAAAATGTATCCTCTTCTCTTATCTTTGCAACCTGGACTTTACAGTGAACAATCACATTCGCAGGCTGTAACCAAGGAAGCTCGCTCCTCCCTGCACTAAGCTATGCCTTCCCTTACTGCATTTGGCTTTTTTTTTTTTCCCATGGGATCCTGGGATATCAAATAAGTAAAGGCTCTCACTGATACATAGGGACCAAAGTTTGCCATAACACAAGGAGCACAGTGAAACTGCTGACTGAGCATGCAGTGTGGAATTCTGGAACGTTTCTCCTAATTTTGCACTTACTAACTACATAGTGCTGGAGAATGTAAGTATCCACTTTGGCCCCATTTATCTACTGAACAGGGAGTAAAACCAAGAAAGAGTAAATAATTTGTCCAAAGTGCCTAAGGTTGTATTATTTAGGATCTCATGGCAGCAAAAGAAAAGATATAATTCCATAATATAAATTGAGTAAACTGCTAGATAAATGTATCCAGTTAATCAAATAAGTTAAAAGTGTGACTCTGGCAAAATAATTTAATATCTTCACAGGGAGTGGAAGGCCTCATCTCTTACTTTTAAAGGAGAATCTCTCTAGATTTTTATCTATCTTTAAAACTCCATATCCAGAGGGCAACAGCTGACATAGTGATTAAGACACTACACTCCCACTTTGCTGATGGCAGTTGGCCTGAACTGGTGGCCTGAAAATTGCACCAGTTGTGTGTGGGTACATGCCCAAAATTATGAGAGCAGACTGGAGGAGAAGAGATTGTGGTGTGGCCATCCCACACTGGGAGTGATTTCTCCCTTTATCTCTCTCTGTCCCTCTCAGGTGAGCGCACATGCCCTATGGAGAAGCAAAAACAAACAAAGAAACCAAAAAACCCTCAATATCCCTCAACAGACAGCTTTCTACTTTGAGGTCAAATACTACTGTTTATGCTACTTATATGATAAAAGCATACATGTGAAAATGTAGCATACTTAATAAAGCAACATATTGTAAAGGTCTGATTTAGAAAATACATTTTGAGAATGGTGATTTAAAAAAAAAATGTGGAAAGGACCAGTAGGTAGCTTGGTGTTTGAGGACTCCCACATGACTGACCATGGTTTGAGTCCTGGACCTGGTAGCTTGCTTTCTCACTCTTCTTCTCTCTCTGTCTCTCTGATGGGTGCATGTGTTCTATAGGAAATTGAAAAAAGAATAATATTAAAAATTAAAATTAAATATTTAAAAAATATGTGGATATATATATATGTATGTATATATATTGATCACGGTCATGTTGGAATAATAAATCCCAACAGTTTGAGTAAAACACATAAACTTCCATGGACCAATCACATCACCCCAACAGCCATAATCACATTTATTATTTTAGTTCTACCGACAATCCTTGAAGTTGCTGTAGCACTTATCCAGGCATACATCTGCACTCTTCTAGTTAGCCTCTGCATACATGACAACACGCAATGACCCACCAAACCCATGTTTACCACATAGTAAATCCAAGTCCATGACCACTAACCGGTATACTATCAGCCCTTCTAATAACATCTGGCCTAGTAATATGATTTCACTTTTACTCTAATATCTTCCTTATCCTAGGACTAATCACTAACCTCCTGACTATATATCAATGATGATGAGACATCGTATGAGAAGGCACATTTCAAGGCCACCATACCTCAATCGTACAAAAGGGGTTACGATATGGGATAGTCCTTTTGATCATCTCAGAAGTATTCTTTCTCACAGGTTTTTTCTGAGCCTTCTACCACTCAAGCCTAGCCCCTATGAGTGAACTAGGAGGACGCTGGCCACCTACAGGCATTATACCACTAAACCCAGTGGAAGTACCACTACTTAATACCTCAGTGCTACTAGCATCTGGAGTCTCTGTTACTTGAGCACACCATAGTGTAATAGAAGGGGACTAAAAGAACATGATGTAAGCCCTATTTATTACAATTATACCAGGGGCATATTTCATCATATTTCAAGCTTTCGAGTATTTCGCGACATCCTTCACTATCTCAGATGGATGACATGGCTCTACATTCTTCATAACCACAGGAGTCCACAGCCTCCATGTAATTATTGGCTCAACATTTCTGTTAGTCTGCTTCATACGCCAAATAAAATTCCACTCTACATCAAACCACCATTTCAGATTTGAAGCAGTGGCATGATACTGACATTTCCTGGATGTATGATTATTCCTCTACGTTCCAATTTATTGATGAGGATCTTAATTCTCAGTATTAACAGTACAACTGACTTCCAATCAGTAAGGCCCAATAAACTTTGGGAGAGAATAATCAATTTAATTTAGCCCTCATTATCAACACTTCATTAGCAGCTCTCCTAGTAACTATCGCATTCTGACCACAACTCAATATCTACATAGAAAAACATAGCCCATACGAATGCATATTTGACCCAATAGGCTCTGCCCGCTTACCCTTTTCAATAAAATTCTTTCTGGTTGCCATGGCATTCCTGCCATTTGACATAGAAATCACCCATTTACTCCCTTTACCCGGGGCCATCCAATCAAAGAGCCTTATAACTATACTTGTAATAGCACTACTCCTAATTTCAATTCTCGCCCTAGGTTTAGCGTATGAATGAATACAAAAAGGGTTAGACTGAGCTGAATATAGCGATTAGTTTAATAAAAACAAATGATTTTGACTCATTAGACTATGATTTGTCATCATCACTAACATGCCCTCCATCTGCATTAATATTATTCTGGCCTTTGCCACATCCTTACTGGGACTTCTACTCTTTCGATCCCACCTGATATCTGCCCTCCTGTGCCTAGAAGGCATAATACCATCATTATTTGTACTACCCTCATTACTTGTACTAAGTAATCACCTCGTTCTAACAGCCATACTACTCATCATCCTATCAGTTTTTGCTGCTTGTGAAGCAGCTGTAGGATTGGCCCTACTCGTAACAGCCTCAAATGCCTACCGCCTGGACTACGTATAAAACCTTAACCTCCTACAATGCCAAAAATCATCCTACCCACAGCCATGCTCATCCCACTTACATGACTATCTGAAAATAACAAAATCAACACAACTTTACACAACCTTTTAATCACCCTAGTAAGCTTGTCACTACCAAATAACAGACAGCAGCCTTAATTTCTCCCTAACCTTCTTCTCTGACCCACTAGCAACACCACTATTAATTATAATCACCTGACTCCTCCCATTAATAATCATGGCAAGCCAACACCACCTAAGCAATGAATCAATCACACGGAAAAAATTATATATTAGCATACTTCAATTTGTCCCTACCATAACATTCACCGCCACAGAACTAATCCTATTTTATATCCTATTTGAGAGCCACACTCATCCTACCCTAGTCATTATTACATGATGAGGGAACTCACTTCCTGTTTACAACTGGTGCAGGATCACTAGCACTGCAGGATCCCCAGCTCCCTGGCTCCTCGACTCCCCACCTGCCCGACCCCACCCAGACCTCCAGTTCCCCGCCCACCGGACCCCTGGACCCCCAGCTCCCTGCCAGCCTGACCTCTCGGCTGCCCGATCCCCGGCCCCCCGCCCTCTGCTCACCATGCCACTCCTGGTAGGACCCGCGTCCACTGGAGCCTCGCAGATGAAGTTGGTGGAGGAGCCCAACATGTTTAGGTGAGCTGCAGTGGTGCGTCTGGCAGGGCGGGCACGGGCCTGGCCCTGGCCATGACCCTGACCCTGACCCAGACCTGCCTCCTGTTGAAGGCTGAACAACCCATTCCTGCCTTACTCTATTTACAAAATATAATAGGAACACTTAACTTTCCATTAATCACCCTACTCCACAAACCCCTGCCAATATCCTGATCTAATTGCCTGCTATGACTAGCCTTATAGTTAAAAATACCACTATGTGGCCTACACCTATGACTCCCCAAAGCTCACGTAGAGGCCCCAGTTGCCGGTTCAGTAGTTCTGGAGGCTGTATTACTAAATCTCAGTGGATATGGCATAATACATATTGTAATTATATTAGACCCATTAACAGAATTTATAGCCTACCTGTTCCTTCCCAATCCTAGCTATATGAGGAATAATTATAACAAGCTCTATTTGCCTCCACCAAACAGACCTGAAATCACTAATCGCCTACCCCTCTGTAAGCCACATAGCTCTAGTAATTGTGGCAATTATAATCCAAACACCATGAAGCTTCATAGGGCAACAGCACTCATAGTAATAAGCACATGGACTAACATCCTCCGTGACATTTTGCTTAGCCAATTCAAACTACCAATGAGTGCACAGCTAAACAATACTATTAGCATGCGGTCTGCAAACTATATTAACTCTCATAGCATTCTGATGACTTCTAGCAAGCTTATCCAACCTGGCCCTACCACCAACAATTAATCTGTTAAGGAGAAATACTAATGATCTTCTCAGCATTCTTATGATCTAACCTAACTATCATCCTCATAGGACTTAATATACTAATCACACACTATATTCTCTCGATATACTTATTACCATTCGACTCACACATCACATCAGCAACATTAAACCATCATTTACACGAGGAAGCAGCTTAATACTTACACATTTACTTCCCCTCCTCCTCCTAATACTAAAGCCAAGCATTATTACAGGCCCTACTTTCTGTAACAATAGTTTAAACAAAACATTAGAGGGAACCAGCAGTTAGCGTAATGGCTATGTCGCTGGACTCCCACGTAGTCGACCGCGGTTCGGGTCCCAGACCCGGTGGCTTAAAACTCACGCCGGGCACGTGTGCGTGCGTGCCCAAGATCCCGAGAGGAGAATGGAGGAGAAGGGATTGCGGTGTGACCATCCCCCCTGGGGGGTGATTTCTCGCTTTCTGTCTCTGTGTCTCTGTCTGTCTGGCGAGCGCACGCGCCCTACAGTGAAAATCTCTCCCAAAAAAACAAAACAAAACAAAACAAAAAAAACATTAGATTGTGAATCTAATAATAGAAGTTCAAATCTCCTTATTTACCAAGAAAGATTGCATGAACTGCAAACTGAATGCTCCCATGAATAACAACATGGTTTTCTTATTTTTAAAGGATAGTAGAAATCTGTTGATCTTAGGAACCAAAAAATTGGTGCACCAGCAAAATAAAAATAAACATATTCTCACCTGTAATCTTAACATCACTCTTTATCCTAATTATCCCCTACTATTGCCACCTTGACAAGTATATACAAATCTCATATATACCCTTCCTACATAAAGACAGCTGTCTCATATGCTTTCTTCCCCCCCCCCCTTTTTTGGAGAGGTTTTTGCTATAGGGCATGTGCGCTCACCAGAAAGACAGAGAGAGACAAAGAGACAGAAAGTAAGAAATTATCCCCCAGAGGGGATGGCCATGCCGCAATCCCTTCTCCTCCATTCTCTTTTGATCTTGGGCATACATGCACATGTGCCCGGTGTGAGTTTAAGCCACCGGGTTCAGGACTCGAACTGCGGTCGACTACATGGGAGCTGAGTGACATAGCCATTATGCTAACTGCTGGTCCCTCCTATGCTTTCTACTTCAGCATAATCCCAACCACCATATTTGTTTACACTGGACAAGAAATAGTCATCTCCAACTGACACTGGGTAACACTACAAACACTAAAACTATCCCTAAACTTTAACCTAGATTACTTTTCTATGATATTTATCCCAGTAGCACTATTCATAACGCGATCCATTATAGAATTTTCCATGTGATATATACATTCAGACCCTTACATCAATCGATTCTTTTTATATCTACTCACTTTCCTTATTACAATAATAATCTTAGTATCAGCAAACAACCTGTTCCAACTATTCCTTGGATGAGAAGGAGAAGGAATTATATGATTTATTTTAATTGGGTGGTGGTATTCAAGATCAGACACTAACACAGCAGCCCTACAAGCCATCCTATATAACTATATTGGAGACATCGGATTTATCCTAGCCATAGCTTGATTCACAACCAATCTTAACACCTGAGACCTACAACAAATCTTCTGACTTAGTGACAAAGTAAATTTAACCCCACTCTGTGGCCTGCTCCTAGAAGCCACTGGCAAGTCAGCCCAGTTTGGTCTTCACCCCTGATTGGTCTCAGCAATAGAAGGACCAACACCAGTATCTGCACTGTTGCAGTCAAGCACAATAGTAGTAGCAGGGATTTTCCTTCTAATTCAATTCTGTCCCCTATTAGAACAAAACAAAACAATCCAGTCAATAGCCCCATGCCTAGGAGCCATCACTACCCTACTTACAGCTATCTACACACTAACATAAAAGGACATTAAAAAAAAATTGTAGCATTTTCCACCTCCAGCCAACCGGGCCTAATAATAGTAACAACTGGAATCAACCAACCCCATTTAGCCTTCCTACATATCTGAACACACACATTCTTCAAGGCAATATTATTCATATGTTCCGTCTCGATCATTCATAGCCTCAATGATGAACAAGATAACCGTAAATAGGAGACTATATAAAGCTTACCATTCACTCATCAGCCCTA
>AAPY01553042.1:0-81286 GCA_000181375.1 Tupaia belangeri | reverse complement strand
ACGTTGCTACTTCTAACTAGTGTTTTTCTTGGTGGCAGGCTGATGAACTGGATTGACACTGCCATTCAAAACCATCTGAACCAAACTATGAAATCTCAGCTGATACGTAAGATGCAATAGTTACAATTAATTTAAACCTCAATGTAGTGTTAATTAGTATTTTAACGTAAACACTTACGTATTAAATCCACTAAAATTTGCATAACTTTCTGCAGTATATCCCAAGTCATCTTTAGAACAGGGATTAACACCAAGATGAAGAAACAGCTCGACCAGATATGTTGATCTATGTTTTGCAGCAAACATGAGAGCTGTCCTAAAATAATAAAGAGAAGTCATTTTACCTTAGGAACTTTAATAAAGCTATTTTAAAAAACTAATTTAGCAACTTTACCAATGTAATATTTTGCTTGTCTATATAAAATTGACCACTGTATACATATACCTAAAGAAATGAGCATTGGGAACCAGCAGTTAGCGTAATGGCTATGTCGCTGGACTCCTATGTAGTCGACCGCGGTTCGTGTCCCAGACCCGGTGGCTTAAAACTCACACCGGGCGCGTGTGCGTGCGTGCCCAAGATCCCGAGAGAATGGAGGAGAAGGGATTGCGGCGTGACCATCCCTCCTGGGGGGTGATTTCTTGCTTTCTGTCTCTATGTCTCTCTCTGTCTGTCTGGCGAGCGCATGCGCCCTACAGTGAAAATCTCTCCAAAAAAAAAAAAAAAAAGAAAAAAAAAAAAAGAAATGAGCATTCTGAGGACCAGCAGAGGGTGTAATGGTTACAGCACTGGAGTCCCACATGGCTGACCTCAGTTTGAGTCCTGGAACCAGCAGTTTGACACTCTTGCCAGGCATGTGGGCATGTGAGCTCTAGATCCCGAAAGGAGAATGGAGAATGAGGGATTGAGGCGTGGCCATCTCCCCAGAGGGTGATTCTCACTTTCTATCTCTGTTTCTCCAAGGAGTGCATGCTCCCTATAGCAAGTCTCTTAAAAAAAAAATAAGCGTTTTGTGCACTGAACTGTTAAACTTTGTAAATAATTTCCAAGGTTAAAAGGCAGAAAAGGAAACCTCTTGCCCCACTGTGGTATTATGTAGTAAAGTTAAATTTAAAGTTAATTTGAAGTCCCTTTGATGGACAAGAAACTACACTGGATTCATTTATCTGAAGTAGGTAAAGATTTAGATGAAGAATTTTTCATGTCTTCCCTAGTCTTATAAAATGTATTATAATTCAAAGTCAGTTAGAGGTCAGATAAGTAAAAAGCTATTTGCAGACATAAAACAATAATATTAATAAAATGATAATAGTAGTCAAATTAGATTCATTTAATAAAGCTTTTAAGCATGCGCTAAGCACAGTTAAATACTACATACGTAATCTTATTTATATGCTTTTGAAGATACATTATAGGTTTAGTATCCTTTATATGAAATGACTGAGACCAGAAGTGTTTTGGATATTACATATATAAAGATTTCAAACATATTGCATAATGTATAACTTATTAACAACCATTTGGGGATAAGACCCAAGTCTAAATTACAATTTTATTTTATTTTATTTTATTTTTTTAGTTTTTAATACCCATAAACACCCAGGCCGAAGTTAATTTACACATTACTTTCGTACTTCAGCATTTTGACTGCAACACAGAGAGTATACCTTGATAGAACCAGGAAAATACAGAAAGTCTGGGTAGGGCAATGAAAAATAATGAGATTAAATCAGTAATAAATTGTCTACCAACAAGCGAAGTGGAATTTTCCATTCACATCATGACACACTCCAAAAGTGTCAGATTTTGGAGCATTTTAGATTTCAGGTTTTCAGATCGGAGATACTCAACTTGGATTATTCTCCTTTTGCTATCAGGGAACCTATCTGGTAATAAGGAATCTTCCAAGGGTCACGTGCCTAGCAAGTAGGAAACCTGAGAACTAAACCCAGTCTTGTATGAAAGTAAAGGCTACTTCTTTTCACTTTATTGCCTACCTATGGCTTGCCTTCACTAAAGGAAAAGTTTGTTAAACCAAAAGCAAAACTTCAGGTCAGGGGTGGTGTCACAGCAGTATTGTGATGCTCTGACATGGCTGAAGCTTGCAGGGGCTCTGGGCTCCCACCCTAAGCTCTTCTAATACATGTTGGGTGTGAGCTCATGACTGTAGGTGAGGCTGGTGGGGACCTGCAGCAGGAAGACCCTGTTGAGGTTGCCTGCCTGTCTGTGTCTCTCTTTGTCAGAAGAAATATAAAACCTTTATAAAAATAATAAATAGAGCCAGCAGGTGGTGTGGTGGTTAAAGTACTGGATCTCACATGGCCAACTCCACAGTTTGGAATAGTTTGAGGAAAACTGATGTTCATTCTTTTTTTTTCTTTTTTTTAGAGGTTTTTTGCTATAGGGTGTGTGCGCTCGCCAGACAGAGAGAGACAGAGAGACAGAAAGCGAGAAATCACCCCCTGGGGGGATGGCCACACTGCAATCCCTTCTCCTCCATTCTCCTCTCAGGATCTTGGGCACGCATGAACACATGCCCGGTGTGGGTTTAAGCCACCTGGTCCAGGACGCGAACCACAGTCGACTACGTGGGAGTCCAGCGACACAGCCATTACGCCAACTGCTGGTCCCAAATGTTCATTCTCTTTTTAAGGATTTGTAAAATTCAGAAGTGAAGCCATCTGGACATGGGCTTCACTTGTTGGTAGACAATTTATTACTGATTTAATCTCATTATTTTTCATTGCCCTACCCAGACTTTCTGTATCTTCCTGGTTCTATCAAGGTATACTCTATGTGTCCAGATAGTTGTCCATCTCTTCTAAGTTTCCCACCTTGTTAGCATACAGTCACATGTACTAACCACTAATGATCTTTTGTATTTAGGGATACATGGAGTAATGTTTTCTTTTTCATTTCTGATTTTACATATTTGGATTATCCATTTTTCTTAGTCTAGCTTAAATGTTGATCAATTTCGTTTGTCCTCTCTGAAAAGCAGCTTTGTGTTTGTAGACTGTTTGTATTACTCTTTCATCTGCATTTCATTCCTTCCTAGCCTGTAAGGTTTCTGCTGAGAGGTCTGAGGATAATCTGCTATGATATACTTTATAGGTTACTTGCCACTTATCTTGAGACATTTGGGAGAGTTTACCTTTAACATCTGAACTATAATGTACCATGGAAGAAATTTTATGTTGAATCTATTTGGCATCCTTTGAATTTCCCAGATCTGGCCATCTGTCCTTCTGTTTAGATTTGGGAGGTTTTCTATTACTATTTTGTGAAATAAATTTCCCACACCTCTTCCCATCGCTTCACTTTCTGAGATACTTATTATATGGATATCTGGTCACGTGATAGTGTCTGAAACTTCCCATGCTTTCTTTTGTTTCAATAGTTTTTTGGTTTTTTTTTTTGTTTTTGATGGTGTGGACTAGTTAAAAAATTGTGTCAAGTGCAGAGATTCCTTCTTCTGTATGGTCTAACTAGATTTTCCTAATCTCTACAGGATTTTTATTTCCTGTATTGTGTTCTTTATCTCCAGGGTTTCTGTTTGCTCTTAAGTTACCTATGGTGCTACTGAATCTCTCATTTGTGCCATGCATTGTTTTCTCATCACCTAGAATTGCTCATCTATAATTGTGCATTTAATTCAGATATTTATAGTTAATATTCTGAAATCCATTTCTAACAGTTCTGTGACTACCTGAAGTTTGCCTATTGTTAGTGAGGAGGTGGTGTGGTCCTTTGGGGGAAGAGATATTTCCTTTTTTTAAAAAAAAAAAAAAAGTCTTCTTTTGTCCCTGAGTTAATATTTTGGCACCTAGTGGAATACTCATTTCTTGTATTTAATAGCTTGGGTTTTTATAGTGGTAGTATTTTTTTTAAGGTATAGGACACATGCACTCGCTGAAGAGAGACAGAAAGAGATGGAAAGTTAAAATCACCCTCCAAGAAGAATGGCCATGCTGCAATCCCTTCTTCATTCTACTCTCAAGATTTTGGGCATGCATGCACACACACCTGGCTTGTTTCTTGAGCCACCAGACAAAGGACTTGAAATGTGCAGTGGGCCATGTGGGATCTAGCCACCTTGAACTCCACAACACCTGCTGGCCTGGTGATATTTTCTTTCTTTTGGTCATTTACTTATTTTTTTCTGTGGTTGTTTTTTTTTTTTTTTTTTTTTTTGAATTGATTGATTGGATCATGCTGACTTTGTACATCGTCAGAGACACCAGTAGGGATGATGGGGGCCCCTGAACCTGTGTTTTCAGGCTCTAGGTGAGGTTACTGTTGTTACTGTATCCAATCTGTAAAGGGAGTGGGTGCATTTGACAGACAGAAACTGCTGCCCTGTGGAGTGGTTGCCTGAATTCTAACACCCTGTGTAGGTCATAAAATCCTCCTGTGGGGAGGTAACCAAGTAAAGATATCAACTGAAAGTAAGCATTAATAACCTCTGTCTTGGCTAGATCACACACAGGTGGGATGTAGCTGATAGTTGAGGAGTCATGGCTCAGAGGGTGGCTAGTTGTTTAGCTCAGCATTTGTGTACACTCCCTGAAGATAGAGGAAACTGCTCCATTGCTCGATTCTCTCCACATATCCAGCACACTCCGTGGGCAATCCATTGCAGGTGGGCAGGGCAGGAATCATACATGCCATACAACAAAAGTTATGTATTTCTCAAGTGAATTGAGGCTGGAGACTGCATGCACCCTCCTGCACAGCTGGGTTGTAGGGCAAGAATGGCATGCCAGCCCACAGAGCTGGAGGGGAGACTAGAAAGTGGATGAGGTGATGACTACTAGGTCAGCCCTAATTGCCCTTTTCCATCTCTGTTCTCTTGCAGTTGGGGAGCCCTAGAGTTTAAAGAGGAAGCAGGGAACTCCAAGCTTCAGAGGGGAGTTCCACTCACCTCTCTCCAAGAGTGAAAGGTTCTGGTCACCTCCAGTTCCTTCCCAAGTTCAAACAGTTGACCTCCTTGTGTCTCCTGCTCAAGATCTGGCACCCTAAAAGTTGCCCACTGACCCATTCCTGCATTCTGTCAGTCTCATTTTACTCTTCTACTTGAGATGCACTTATCTAATCAAATTTTGGGGGCTCTCCTTCTCAAGTAGTGCTAGGATCGGTGTGCCTACTCAGCTATTTTTCCAATCCCCTCTCACATACACTCAAATACAGTATATTGTTATGATTGTCCCATTCTATTAGTAGTGTTTTAATTCTCTTACTGTGCCCAATTTATAAATTAAACTTTACTGTAGGCAGATATGCACAGGACAAAGTATAGTTTATATAGGCTTCAGTACTATCCACAGTTTAAGCCATCCACTGGGGGAATTAGAACATATCCTCCATGTTGGGGGCCAGCAGGTAGCATGGTGGTTAAGGTGCTAGATTCCCACATGCCATCTGCAGTTCAAGTCCCATTTCTGGTGTCCTGAAAATCACACTGGACCCATGTGCATGCATGCCCAAAATCCTGAGAGGAGAATGGAAATATGATAGTGACATGACCATCCCCCTTGGGGAGTGACTTCTCACTTTCTGTCTCTCTCTCTCTCTCACTCTTTCTCTCTAGCAAACGCACATGCCATACAACAAAAATCTTTAAAAAAAAAAAAAAAAGGCATAACATACCTGTGCATTTCATCAACAGCATATACATTTGCATTTTTATTTAATAAAAATTCCACCATTTGTGGCTTGTCTGCATTTATGGCACTCAGAAGTGGTGTCATTTTTGCCTGTAAAACAGTTAAAACAAGTTACAATTCAAGAAGTTATGTATTTCTCAAGTGAATTGAAAAACCTGTCTATAACAGATGCTATCAGGGCCACAAGTGGTGTGGAGATTAAGGTGCTCGATCCCACAAGGTCAACTATGCAATTTGAGTCCTGGGCCCAGTGTCTTGAAAATCACAATGTACATGTGCATGAACATCGAAAATGCCAAGAAAAGATGGGGAAGAGGGACTGAGGCATGGCCATTATGGCCCCTGGGGGTGATTTCTCACTTTCCCTCTTTCTCTGTTGTTCTCTGTTTCCCTCTGAGAAAGTGCACATGCCCTATAGCAAAAACTAATAAAAGAAACAAAATGATCCTATGAACTTAAACATATATTAATAGAAAAAGTAAATAAAAAGCAGGCCCTTTCTATCACTCTATTTTCACATGTGCTCCTTCTCTTTGAAACACCCCTCCTCTGTCTCACCACGTGAACTTCAGTCATGGCCAGAACTCACTCCACGCATTCACCAGTTTCAAGAATCTTTGCTTCTATGACAGCATTTACCGTGGTACATTGCAGTCACTGCATTGCTCCCTATCTAAGCCAAGAAGAGCTTCTTTAGGGCAGGATCTATTAGATTTGCTATTGAAGGGGCGATTGCTGCCAGAATAGGAGACTACGAGTTAGTTGTTCTTCCTTCATTTCCCACTTAATCAGCACCTATTGAACGCCAATCTGGCTTCCTCAAGTTCTCTAAAACTGATCTCCAGACAGGTTTACAATTCATTCATTGTTTCCCATACTGAGAATTATTCTTCCCCAAATTAAAGACCTCCTTCGTCTAAATATTTAAAGTGGAAAACACACACATATCCACACATACACAATAAAAACAATATCTTCATGATATTTCCCCTATACCGTCTAATTTCAAAAATGGTCTGCATATTTCTGATTTCTCATTTCCCTTTTGTCCCCATTTTTTCCTCTTATGCCTTGCAGCTGAGAGTTAAATCACTTCTAGGTAGTGTTTTAAAGGAATCTGTCAATAGCATAAAGATTTCCATTCATTGTTAAATGTTTTTATTTTGTTTGAGTTTTAAGAAAAAGCCTATTTTCAAGGCAAAAGTTGGTTTCCTATATTGCCTTACACTAATAATATAAAAACAGGGTAGAAAAGATGTTTGAATTAAAAAGTTTTGCCTTTAACACAGTGTTCCACAAAAATTTGCCACAAATGTAGTTTAAAAAGCTGAACCCCTGGGCCAGCAGGTGGTATCATAGTTAATGTGCTGGACTTCTCACATGGCAGTCTGCCATTTGGGTTCTGGACCTAGTTGCTTGCTTTCTCTTTCCCTCTCTCTCTGTCTCTCTCTAGTGAGTGCTCTATAGAAAAAAAATTAATGATAAATTAAATAAATAATAATTAAAACAAATTTTAAAAAATAAAGCTCTATTCTGTAGAATTTTTTTTAAAGTATCACAATGTAGGGCCAGAAGATAGTGTGGTTGCCCTGAGTATCAAGGCTCTGGATTCCCCCAGCCAACTGCATGGTTCAATTCCTGAACATTTGGTGGCTTGCTAAACAAGTTGGGCACGTCTCTCTGTGTGTATGTATGTGTATGTGTGTGTGTCTGAAACCTTAGAGGAAAATGGAAGAAAAGGGACTGTGGTTTAGCTATTCCCCTAGGGGGTTATTTTTCATATTCTCTCTCTCCATTTCTCTTCCTCTCTCTCCAGTAAGCTCATGAGCCCTATGGCAAAAATTCCAAAACAAAACAAAAAAAAATCAATATTTAAAGTGAAATCTTATACAATTATGTCACTTCAAAATCTTTTCATTAAGGGAATGCTTAAGCTTCCAAATATAGAAAACTGACCCAACACATGTCAACAGTTGAACAAATATCTTTTATATTTAGAAAGTAAGTTTTGATCAATACCTCGCTTCTGACATCAACATGCACATGGAGTGAAAGCAGCTTCTCTGCCAATGATATCATGCCATGATGAGCAGCATAATGAAGAACAGTGTAGCCCTTGGCATCTGCAGCTTTTGGATCAGCACCATATTCCAGCAGAATATTTGCACATTTCTCATGTTGGCATTGCACAGCCTGTCAGTATCAGACCGAGAGAGAAACTGTAAATCCCTGGAATTCAAAAAAAGCATTCTACAGGTTTCAGCAGTTAGTTACACTTACATGAGATCAACTCATTTTTATTTTAAATGTTTAAATCAAAGCCATTTCACATTGAAACAGTTCTCTGTCCCAACCCGCGGGACTGTCGAACAGGTTTCCTGGGGGAGGGAGTGAGAGAAGGGACACACACACACATACACACACACACACACACACACACACACACACACACAGTGGAGACAAAACGAGGTGCTGATCAAGTCTTCCAGTCTTCCGTTTATTGAGGAAAAATGTCGAGTTATATACAGGCTGGTGGGCACTGATGGGTTGCCCGAAATGCAAATGAGATAGAACAGCATGAACCAATCATTGGTGTGGGTAGATCTTTCCCGTTGCCTAGAAACCCAACTGCTTCCGGGGAGAACAGTTGGCCACATGATTTCTGAGAAAGGGTTTGCTCAGTGAGAAAGTGAAACCTAATGGTTTCCAAGGTGGTGGATAGCTCAAGATGGCAGATAGCTCAAGACGGCAGATAGCTCAAGATGGCTTCCGTATGCAGTGCCCTCCACAGTTCTCTACTATATACCATTATCAACGCTGTCTTGTCTTGACCATCACGAATGTCAAGTTCACATCTTCTCTCTGCTAAGAGAGTCACCACTTCTTCACGGCCACTGGCACAGGCCAGATGCAGAGCAGTCCTAGAAAGTAAGAACACTTCTTAGGAGATTGTGGTGTACTACTTCAAACATATCATTATGCGTGACATCGTGAGCATTAAATAGCATGTTAACCCTGTGCCTTCAAAACAAGTGTTTAACTTCACCTGAAGAAGGTAAAGTATTTACTAGCTCTCATCACTCACAACATTAATGAAACTTCAACCTATCTGAATAGGAAAACATGCCCTTTGGTTTCAGCTCAACCTGGGTTTGAATTTTATCTAGCTGTCCACCTATCCATTCATTCTTTCATTTTTTTCTATAAGTGTAAAAGACAGAGAGAGAGAGGGCAGGGGCAAGTGAGAAACAAAGTTGTTAGGTCCAGGACTCAAACTGCAGTTGGCCACGTGGGAGTCCAGTGCCCTTAACCACCACACCAGCTGCCAGCCCCAGCAGCACACTTGACATGTAGAAAGGCAAGTCTTTATTATAAAACTTTCCTTAACATCATCACAAAGGTGGCACCTCAAAAGTTAAAGATCTCAACATTTTGCTTTGGTCTGTCTAAAACCAATAAACATCAAAAGGGTTCATATTTAGAAAAAAAAAATGAGTCTTCCAATTTAAGAACAAAGAATCATTTTCCCACTTCAAAATCTTTAAGGACACTCAGCAAGAACTACACATGTACAGGGAAATAATATGGATATTGGATATCTTATGTGAAGGATTTTGAGCCTAGAAGCTGACATATTATAGTTACTATTTTCTCATTACCCATTTTTCCATACTGTTTGTAACATTGTTGTTTTTGGAATGTGTACATGACCAATAAAATGGGTACCAGCCAACCAATGGCAGAGTTTAAGGCAGCCGGATCCCACATGGTCGACTGGGCAGTTTGTATCTCCACCCAGTAGCTTGAAAAATACACTGTGTGTGTGTGTGTGTGTGTGTGTGTGTGTGTGTGTGTGTATGTGTGTGTATGTGCCCAATGTGCCCAAAAATCTCAAGAAGAGGATGGAGGAGAGAAGACTGCAGGTGGCCATCTCTGTTGGGAGGTGATTTCTCCTCTAGGGCTGATTTCCCTCTTTTTCTCTCGTTTCTCTCATGGAATGCACTCGCCCTGCAGCAAAAACTACAACTGAAACTAAATAAAAACAAGACGTTCATGTATTTCATTGCATTAGTTAAGACACTCTGTAATTGTGAAGGAAGTGTTCAGTAGGGCTTATTCTGAGTGAATCTGAAACCAGCAGAAGCTCGGTTTTGGTCTGCTGCTCATCAAAGGGACTAAGGTCCAGGCCCCAAGGCTCCTGTCCCAGGTGAAGCTGAAGGGCATCCCCGGTGCCAGCCCAGCCCAATTACCTTTTCTTCTTGTCTAGGCAATTCAAAGCACCTTCTTTTTGGCTTAGGATCTGCTGTACTTGGGCCACGTCACCTGCCAGGGCAGCCTTGTGGATCTTGTGGAGATGCCAGTCTTGGACTTTGTACTCAGACAGTGGATGGATGCACTGTGTGACCTCAAGTGAAGCTCCCAAGCCCCAGCCCTGTTTGCCCCCTAAGCCAAAAAACCTCCTCATGGTGGAGCTTGCAGCTTCAAGGATGCCTCAGCTCCCCTTTGGTTCAGGCTCCCAGACCTGACCTGATCACTGTAGATAAGTAAATCTGGTATTGTCACCAGAACCAAGCACGGAAGAGCCGTGGTTATCAGCCTCTCAACCGAAGCCAACTGTCACCCACAGAGCCTGCCTGCCTCTAAGGGTGCTGCTGGGCAACTGCTCATAAAGGGGGCGGGGCTCTGTGCCCTAGAAGCTCAGTGATTGGCTGGGAGCTCTGGCGCATTCTCTTTATGTCAGTGGCAGTTGGTGGGGTGTTCTGCACCTTTAAGAAAGACTGCTATGGGTGGGCCAGTAGATGGTGTAAGGAAACAGAGGAGAAGGGATTGCAGTGTAGTCATCCCTCTGGGGGGGTGATTTCTCACTTTCTCTCTGTCTCACTCTGTCATTCTGGCGAGAAAATGTGCATAAATGCCCTTTAGCAAATATCTCTCCCCAAAAAAGGAAACAATGCTATAAGAAAGCAGTCTTTTTGATATGTTTTAAATTTTTTTTAATTTAATTTATTTTGTGTAATCCCATATGGATCAGAGAGAGGAACAGAGAACTCGCCCCCAATAAAGCACGGTCATACTGTAATCCCTTCAACATTTCTCCATCCTATGGAAGTTTGGGGCACATAAGGACACATGACCTGTTTCCCAAACCAGCAGGGACAGGATTTGGTGCTGTCAGTTATATGGGATCAGGCTCCTTAACACTCAGAATCAGCGAGCCCTAAGAACTTTCTGAAGTAGCTATTCATTTGGATGACACAAAGCCATCTCTAATCATTAGAATAAAATGACACCTTGGTGGCCCTTATTCTGCAGGAGACTTCCAGTTCCATCTCCAGACTCCTGGCTACCAAGGGAAACTGAGGCAGGGGGGGACCACTGCCCCATGTTCTCTGTCAAATATGGAAACCAAGAAAAAAGGCTTGGTGAAATACAGAGGTGCAGAATAATTACTGGAGGGTTGGGAGGATGGGGCAGGAGAAGAGGGATGCTCAGTAACAAAAACAAAATTGCAGTAGATTGAAGGAACAGGCTCTAGTGCTGCAATACACAGTGAAGAGAATAAGGTTAACAACTTATGTGAAAGAAGCTTCCATCTGTCAGCTGCACTGATTCAGCTGCCAACTGAGCAGGTGTGACTTCCTCTCTGGTGTGGGTCTGGGCCTGGACCACAGCCAGATGTGGGTGGAGGCAGATTAGACTGGGAGCCATTTGAAGAGTGGGTGGGGTGAGGATTGGGACCACTATATGGACAAATGACCTGATCTGTGCTGGGCAGTGGAACATCTGCCATTACCTGCTGTACCTCTGTCTAGGTCAGGAGTGGACTTGTGCCCTCAAGGTTCTCTTCCAGGTTTGGCCAGCTCCTGTCCTGGTATTAAATTCATTTGTCTCAGATGACACATACTTGTGCATACGTGCACATGTCCCTGATGGTCCCTTGGCTAAACTACAGAGGGATTTTGTCCATAGGATCACAGACTGGACACGGACACAAGTGGCCCTGGGCTGCACGCCCTACTGGCCTCAGGTTTCCACCTCCTGGTGTTCAGGAGGGCCAGGTCTGTGAGCATCCCATGGAGGAGGTGGGTCAGACAGGCTGAGCCCTCCCTGAGGCTGGGGCATGGCCTGCAGCTTGGAGTTGCTGCTCTGAGGGAGTAGCTGCCTATTATGCCTCCGTCCCAGGAGCCCTCAGAGTGCACTGGGGGTTCCAGAACTGTCTGTGTATGAGGAAAGGTCCATGGAGTTGTCCACATGCACCCCATGGCCTGGTGCTGTGGATGTCTGCAGGTTTGTAAAGGTGTAATATACCAGAAGGTACCTGGACCGAGGACATCTGTGGGAGGAGCCTCTGGCCTCCAGGGGACCGACCTTCACACCACTTGTGATCTCAACCATGGGAGGGTGTCATCCTGTAATAAGTCACAATCTGCAGCTCACACCCGACTGAGAGCCCACCCAAGACTGTGATCACTGCACCGACACCCGCAAAGTCAAGGGCACTGGTTGCCTAATGTCCCTTCCCTTCAGCACCAAGGTATGAATGCCACACCTCCCTGTCATGTTGCCCACACTCAGCAGCATCTGAGCACACATGGCCATGACACAAACACATTAGATGTCCCCATGGGGCAACTGGACAGCAGCTCACCCCTCCCTCATCACGTACTACCTCCTGACATGATGGATTGTCCCCTCCTTCCTCTGTGCTGCACCTCTTCAAGACAACTCCCAGCCAGGCCAGGTGAAGCAAAAGCAGGTCAATCCCTTCACCAACTACGCTTAAAGGGGGCCAAGGGTCAGGACAGAGCTGACCATCCCTGTGGTGTATTTGAACCCTTCTCTGTGATGTGCCACCTATCCTTCCACATCAAGTATACCAAGCCTCTTCAGAACTGGTATAACCTTCCCGGCCCTGTGCCCGACAGCTGTGTCAGTCCTGGGTTGGGTCCTGGATACTGTGATTGTTAGGTCTTCCTGCGAGGTTTGAATAGACACACTCTTCTCAGTAGGAAGACTCTCCATCACTGGGCTCTTTTCCAATGGGCATATTTCAGGGCAATTTCTTGATTGGACATTCCAAGTGAGCCACTTGAAGCACCAGACTGGCTGGGATGGGCCTGTCTCACATGGCAGAATTCAGAGGAAATACAGCAGATGGCTCCTAAATGGGGCTTGCAGCTTTGTGTTCTGCTGTGTGTGCTTGGTTCTCAGGGTACAATGTTCATTAGACACCTGCTGGGGGCCCACTGGAGACACAGTAGAGACCCTGACCTTGGGAAGTAACTTGGCAGTGTGTGCCAAGGACACCGTGGCACCAAGGGCTCTTCATGGTCAGCCCATTCCCATAGGCCACACCATGGTCTTCACCCCAGCAGAGTCAGTGCTTAGGAAAGACTGGGCTCTTACTGATGGAATCTTAACCTCCCCTCATCTCTGCAGACATGGCCTTGTCCAAGGATGCACAGTGGGCAGCTTCCCAGAGAGCCCTCCTCGTGGCTCTCAGGACCTACACGCCCCTCCCACACAACCGCCCTGAGGAGCCAATCTGTGGGGAGTCTGGGTAGCTGGGTCTGAATGGGTCCTGGACAGGCAGGCCCTCACGTGGCTGAATTACTGTGTCACCTCTGCCAGCACAGCTGAGTCCCACACTAGACACAAACACCAGGGACCTCTCTTCTTGCTGGCTGAGGCTGGGTTGGGAGCACATGGTAGAGGTCCTTGGTCCGCTTGGTGTCACAGGTTTGAGATTTGGGAGGTACAGGGTTCTGAGCTCCAGGCGGGCCACAGTGGCTGATGAGCATTGTTTAATTCCCCATCCTGAAGTCATGGTACAGATTTACAGGGAGGTGAATCAGAGGGTGCTCAAGGCTCTCCCCTACAGAGCACCTCTCAGTGTGTGCACTTGTGCTTTCTCTGGTGCCCTGCTGCCAGCAACTTGTTTCTTGAGGACTTGATGCAGGGTAAATGTGGCCAGGAGTTGACGCAGGGCTTTTCAGTAGTGAAGACCACAAGGAACACTCATCTCATGACTGCTCTTGGTGGAAGATGGATAGGGGAGCTGTAGGTTGCCTGGTTTCCTATGGGAATCCCTTTAGCCCTGCGGCCAGTGCATGGGGAACTTGCGATATCTCAGCTTGCCTGGCTGTGTGGATTAGGCAGGGGAAAGGGTAACACCATAGAGAGAGGACCACAGAGAATTCCGATTCCTCCTTACTCAGTATTTATTTTTTTTTCTTTTTTAAGTTTTTTTTTCTTTCTTTATTATCATCATCATGATCTGGTATGTATTACATTGACTCACATATAACTTTACAGTGTATTACATTTCTTTTTCCAGAAGGAATACCATGCATGTCGGTCAATACAGAGACATTAGGGAACCAGCAGTTAGCGTAAAGGCTATGTCGCTGGACTCCCACGTAGTCGACCGCAGTTCGTGTCCCGGACCCGGTGGCTTAAAACTCATGCCGGGCGCGTGTGCGTGCGTGCCCAAGATCCCGAGAGGAGAATGGAGGAGAAGGGATTGCGGCGTGACCATCCCCCCTGGGGGGTGATTTCTCGCTTTCTGTCTCTCTGTCTGTCTCTGTCTGTCTGGCGAGCGCATGCGCCCTACAGTGAAAATCTCTCCAAAAAAAATAAAATATACAGAGACATTAAAATCCCCGTTTCATCATCCAATATCTTTTCATTGTTTTTCCTAATTATTATTCCAATTATTTTTTAAACAATCACTATTTCTCATTTTGCTTATAAAACGACTGCCCAACATGAAATACTTCTCAGACCAATCCAGTTGAGAATATTATTCACATCATCACCAACAAGTAATAAACCATATCTGTGTCCTATTAATGTCATGCTTCTCTATTTGTTCTCTTGCTAGCTTTCTCTATACTATTCTTTCCCCGCTCCTATTCCACTCTGTCTTATCCTCGTTAAGTATCTTCACTGCTTTTATGTCCTCCAATATGTCGCTCTCTACAATAGAGTGTGGATAGTTGGTATATGTGGAGTAGATACACACAATACCTTTCTTTCTTACGTGCTGATATTTTGTTCCTTATAAGGGAGAAACTGCATTCAGGCATCTCTTAAGGGGAAGGAATTGCACAGCTTGGTACCAGGGGCAGAAATCTGGGAACCGTCGTGCCTCCTGACCACATAGAATAACAATTCCCAAGATAACACGACAGAATGGAAGGTTCATGAAAGAGGAAGATGATGTGTAAGTTTCACTTAACCTCATGCTTCTCATGGAGAGGATGAAGACATGAGGCCAGGACAGGAAGTGATTCTCCCTGGACCAAGAGGAAGAATCAGATCTAGTCAGAGCTGGGTTTCTCTTTGACTCTCCCTTTGCTAATTCTTCATCTCTATGCATTTGTGATATGTTTATGACCTCAGACCTTGGTTTTCCAGGGAATATGGGGATTTACAGGTCAGTCAGGGCATGACTCCCCATAGGGAACAGATGCCAGAGTGATCCTGTCAGCACACAGGGATGGGAACCTCCTAGAGGCACCATGATCTGTCCAAGTGGTTGAAAAGAATGACAGGTCTAACAACAGCTCTGTCTCTCCACTCTTGTGGCATTGACTGCAGCCAGACCCTGCTAAGTACCCTGAGGGTGTCTGTGTGGGTGCACAGTGTGGACATGGCCCAGGTTGGAAGGGGAGCAGTTGGTACTGTACAGGGCCTTCAGATGTTGTTGTTCAAGGAAAGGAGACCAGGAAGAAGGGCCCAGGAAGTGAAGCCTCACTTACTTGACAGCAGACCCCAAGAGAACCCAGAACCCTGGTTACCTGGCATCCAGATTCCAGTAACAGCCCTACCAGGATCATTCCTCTAAAGATGCTCGAGGGAGCAGCATGTTTCTACACTGTGTCCTCTGTTCCCGAGATTCAGGCCTCCGCACACACCAGGCTGAGGGCATTTGGCAGTGCTGGAGGCACTGGGTCAGACTTCATCACCGACACCCCTGGACATTCGCCTGGAAGAAGCCAAAGGTAACACAGGACAGCCAGGACTGGTCAGCACAGCACAGCCATGCACCTGCTCAGCTCTCGCCTGAGATGCCATATACCCATCCTGGTGTGCAAGTGTCAGGAGGGAAACATGGAAGGGCCTTCTGGGCAGGTGGCAGTTAAGGGTTTTAGATAGTTAGAATGGCCAATGAGTATCATAGGTTGCTGAATGATACGAGAGGCTGGGCTCACCTTCCCCATGATGTGGAGTAGGCCCTTGTGCAATCCATGTGGAGGCTGGGTCCATGCAGGCCTGTGTGTCCTCTAGGCAAAGAAGGTCACAGGGCTGAAGTGGGAGGCCAATGCAGTGCTCTACTGTCCCGGGCCTGCTACATCTCTGTCACTGTAGATCCGAACGCAGGACACCGAGAGAAGCCAGTCAAAAGGACTGATCCATTCCACTTCCGAGTTAGAGGGGAGACCACCAGAGTCAGGGCAGGGAGGAGGGGACTCCCAACCAGTTCCAGATTTGTCAGAGGCTACCTTTCGAGACCCCCACCAGGGGACTCCCAGGGCTCTGTCAAGTCTTTGTCCGTAGAGAGGTCACAGTCCAGCTTCCACATATCTGTGTCCCTGCCCTCCTCCACTTCATCATCCAGCACAGCCTTGACCAGGCAGAGCACCACTTTGGAGTATTTTCAGGAAACCAAAAACACGCTCCACACACAGTTTTCTAACACATGATACAGTTTGTACTGTTCATGCATTTGAATCCTCATTCCTCCTTTGTGCCTTCTCAGAATGAAGCCAAGATGGCCATGAACCAAGAAAAGACAGGCTACACCTTTTTGGGAAACCCTGGGTGGGAGATGGTGGTAGAGCTGCACAAGGTGTGTGGGGTCACAGCAGAGCTCCTGTTACTCGAGACTGGTCAATGCCCTTCGAGCAGCCTGAGCAGAGTAGAAGGATTTCAGGAAGAGTCACCAGCACCTCCCATCCCCCCCTGAAGCAAGACACAGCCACAGCTGCTTCTACAGGTCCTCATCCCCACCCTGCCTTACTCTGCTCTGTCCAGTGGTCAAACCCACTGTCTGTGCTGACACTGGGACTACAGAGAGGTGGCGATGGTGACCACAGCAGGAGAGGAGAAGCCATCAAATCTCAGATGAGGAAAACACCCCAGAAACTGCCAATCCACGGGACCAGGCTTCCCCGATAGTCAATGCTCTTATTTCTGATGGAGTGTCATTTGTCAAAATGTGACTATGACACCTTTGATCATCTGACTCCATTTTCTACTCCAATTTAAAAGAGAATAAGATAAACATTCACACCCACCAGATGGTGGCAAATCGCAGTACTCCATATCACACCAGCCTCATGATGGGTCTGCAGTGTGGGTCCCTGAACAAGAGCAAGCTCAGGCAGTTTATCTGGGAGGCAATCCCAGAAACACCTGCAGGGCTGGGAGGGGACATATCAGGGAAGGGAGCCCAGGTGGGGCCCAACATCAATGGTTTAATACTGGGGACACTTAGACTCTGTCCCAAACCACATGGGACTCAGGCATCTCCTTCTCCAGGGGTAAGGAGCTGTAGGGTTGGGTCTAGCACCAATGGTCAAGGGCTGGGAATGCTTCCACAGGACCTCCCTCTCAGTACCTAGCGTGCTGTAGACAGTGGCCGAGTCAGTTTAGGAAGGGTGACAGGTCCCCTCAGAGGTAAGCTATGGATGCTGTGACTGGAAATGTGGCCAGAGTGTCTTGAAATGTTGGGACCCGAGGAGATGTGACAAGCCCTGCAACCTCCGTTCCTAGCAGCCTCAGAATCACTCATACCCTCACCACATCTTCATAGTGATGTTTGCCTGTGACAGTTTCTAAAAACAAAATCATAAAAGCAGAAGCACCGAGGTAGAAATGGATGGCGTAATCGTTACATTCCTGGACTCCCTGGTAGTTGATTGCAGTTCAAGTACAGAACCTGACAGCTTAAAATCTCCCTCCAAGTGCATGTGCATGCATGCCCAAAATCCCAAGAAGAATTTGGAGGAGAAGAGATTGCAGTGTGGCCATCCCCCTTGGGTTCTGATTTCTCGGTTTTTATCAGTCTCTCTGTGTCTCTGGTGAGCCCATGCACCCCATAGCAGAATCTCTCTCAAAATAAAATAATAAAATTAAAACAAACAAACAAACAAAACAAACAAACAAACAAACAAAAAAGAATTGGGCCAGCATTTAGCGTGGTGGTTAAGGTGCTATATTCTCATATGGCCAACTGTGGTTTGAGTCTCATACACGGTGTGTTGGAACATCAAGCTGAGTACACGTGTGTGTGCTCAAAATTCCAAGAGAAGTTCGGGGGAGAGCGGATAATGGTGTGGTCATCCCATCGGGGGATTATTTCTCACTTTCTCACTTTCCCTCTCTGCTCTTCCACAAGTACACATGGCCTAAGGCAAAAAGCAAAAAAAAAAAAAAAAACCAAACACACACACACACCAACACACACACACACACACAAAAAAAAAAAAAAAAAGAAAAAGAAAAAGATAAAAGAAAGAGACAGAACATTTTGGGATTTTGGGTAGGTGAAGGTCCAGTGCTGCAGGAGTTGTGGAGGAAACTGGCATGGGACATCCCCTGCCCTCCCCTGGCCTGTACTTTTACAGGCACAGGAAACACAAGAACCTTCAGACTGAAAGGTCAGTGCTGCCATGCTGAGAATGTGGGAGTGAGAGATCTGTGTTGATGGAGAATACCTCACACACTTGTCCTCATGGTCTTGGAAGGGGCATCAAATCAGGTGTGCACAGGTGGGACCCATAGCCACCTGGCCTCAGATGGGGAGCAAATCTCAGCTTTGGGTGAAAGCACTGCAGTTCTGAAGGCAAGCCTGTCTGTGCCCCCCACACAGTGCAGGGGCACCTGCTACAGAAACCCCTCTCATCACTCCCCGAGGCCCAGCTGAAAAAAAGACACATGGGACTAGCAGTTAGCATAATGGCTATGTCACTGGACTCCCACGTAGTCAACGGCGGTTCGCAACCTGGACCCGGTGGCTTAAAACTCACGCCGGGCGTGTGTGCATGCGTGCCCAAGATCCCGAGAAGAGAATGGAGGAGAAGGGATTGTGGTGTGGCCATCCCCCCTCGGGGGTGATTTCTCGCTTTCTGTCTCTCTGTCTCTCTCTGTCTGGCAAGCACACATATGCACCCTATAGCGAAAAACCTCTCCAATAAAAAGAAAAAAAGAAAAAAAGACACATGAAAGCCCCCAGTTCTGCTCAGGGCAACAAGAGGCGAGATAAGGTAGAGAAGGGAAGAGGGTAAGAAGGACGGGGCAATGGCCACAAACTAGAGACAGAGCTCAGGGTCAAAGGAAAGGCCTCTTTGAGATTTCCTAAGGCAGGACTGATGCAGCTGCCACCTGTGAGCCACAGCCTATGTGGCTCCCTCCCTGGTGGCATTGCTGGCGTGAAACAAGCAACATGTTATGTAAGAGTTTGCTCAATGAAACCAGTATTCATAGAATAAAAGGGAAAATCCAGCTACACATTAAGTTATCTCCTAGTTGAGTTATCTGAATTTCAAATAAAGACTATCTTTTTCTTCTTCTTTTTTTTTAGATTTTTGCTAAAGGGTACATGCACTCACCAGAGAGATAGAGAGAGACAGAGAGTCAGAAAGTGAAAAATCACCCACCAGTAGGGATGGCCATGCCACAATCCCTTTTGTAATCCCCTCCCAGGATTTTGGGCATGCACGCACATGCACTTGGTATGAGTTTTAAGACGCCAGGTCAAGGACTCGAACTGTGGTCGACTATGTGGGAGTCCAGGCACACAATCGTTACGCCATCTGCTGGTCCCAAGACTATCTTCTATTAAAAGCCACCTGTTCACCTTCTTACAAGCAGGATAGATTATGGCCTTGGTTGTTTCCCGAGCCAAGACCATGAAATAGTCAACTTTAGGACAGTTAAGAAATAATTAACTAACCACATTTTCTTTTAACAGCTTCATATTGTTGTAAATATCTTGTTCTTCAAAAAAGAAGAAAGGTCCTTAGACACATGGTTGATGTTTTTTCAAAGCACAAATAATAGTACCTTTGTACTCCTTTGAACATAAATATAGATGGCCTACTGGTTAAGGTACTGGGCTCCCACATGGCCGACCGTGGTTTGAGTCCTGGAGGTTTGCTTTATCACTTTCCCCCTCTCCAATGAACGCAAATTCCCTATAGCAAATTAAAGTCAACCAATCAGTCAACAGAATTAATTATTCTTAAAGAAAAGGAAAAGGACCCAGTGCAGTGCTGAGTGTCTTCACAATATCTCACACACAGGATCCTAGATGATTTTACCAAAACATCCTAAGCTGTGCAAGCAAGGGCTGTTCCCAGCATATACCAAGAAAACTAAGATCCCATCGCTAGTAGGAAAAAGTGACAGATACAGGAATATAAAATACATTTTCTTCCTGTTAAACCATGCAGTCCTAGATCGAAGTGACTGCTCTCAAAGAAAATACTTTATTTTAAAAACCACACAAGTCAAGGAGTGCTTACTATTGGCTTTACAACACAAAAAAGCTTATCACCTCTCACCATGAAGCCCTGCCCACAGCCATCTTCTGATCTACTTAGTTTAAGAATAAAGAGCCACCATGTATTACACACAGAGATACCTGAGCAACAAGGGTAAATCACACATAGGTAAGATTGGAATATTAAAAAAGGAACTGGAACCAGCAAATGGCGTGATAGTTAAGGTGCTGAACTTCCACAAAGTCAACCAGGGTTTGAGTCAGGGATCTGGCAGTTTGAGAATCACACTGAGTACATGTATGTGTACGCTCTAAACTGAGAGGAGAACAGAAAAGGGGTTACAGCATGGCCCTCCCACCTGAGGGGTGATTTTTTGTTTTCTCTTTCTTGCTCCTATTCTCTGTCTCTGGCAAGCACGGATGTCCAAAGGGAAAAACCAATAACCAAAAATAAAACAAAAAAAAAAAAAGAGGAAACAAACAAACAAAAAGATTCACCACAGACACTATCATAAACGCACTAGGATTCCACAGCCTTAATGGGGAGGAGGGCTTCACAACCTGGTAAAACCACCTGCTCCATTCCAAAGTACTCTCAAGTAGGCAGGAAGCAATATTAGACCCTATACTCCTTAAGAGGCTAGTCTAAGAACTTGCTCGCTTCTCCTTCCAGGTCTCTAGGAGGCGGGAGCACACTCCGCCTAATGGCTAGATGTACTGGAATCAACTGCTGCTCCATTTTCTTTTTCTGTATTAATCATCTAACTTCTATATGCTACATAAAATAGTAAAAACAATAACATGTCTTAACAAGGAAATTCACAGTAAGTGACATGTGAAAAGTTCAGAATGAAATAAAACAGACAATAGGGGTTGAAAATACTGAGAGACACTTGTAGGTGATACTCTCAGGGAGGAAACAAGAAAATAATTAAAAGCAACCTTCTGGCAGCCCACACAAAATATCCTAAGCTTGGAACTAAATAACTAGTAAGAGAAAAGGGGGTCCTCATGCCTACTTTATTGCTCAACACAAAGGCCAAGAGGACCCATGGTATTTAGAATTAAACCACACAGATATTTTATAGATTTAAAATTTAGTCTTAGAGACCTTAAGTAGCTTCTTCGATTTTATCTATGCTAATATTTCAAGGTAATTTAATATAACCACAATAATTGAAATGACTACTTCCAGAATAAGGAAAAAAATAAAACAGAAAAAAAATCTGGTTGGAAAACCAAAAATGTACAAATATGGGCTATAAATAAATACAGAAAGGAAAAGAAATGACAAATGAACACAAGTGTTGAGAGGAAGAAAATGAGTTTACATACAATGCATTCTACTCAGCATAGGCTGGGTGCCTGGTGGAAATCAGGCCACTGCAGACTAACCTGCAACCTCCCTTCAGATGCTGAGGTCTGCGTGACCCTTACCTACCGTTTTAGGCTGAGAATGACCCAGTGACCAATAAAGTAGCTTATACAGGACTGACAAAGAACTTGTGTTCCCTGTACCGCCGTCAGTGGTCTATTTAGACATCTGACAGGCCCAATCCAATTTAAATTTAAAACATGCTCCCTGGGCCAGCTTCTGGTAGTTGAGGCACCTGGATCCCACATGGCCAACTGTGAGCTTTTTTTAGTCCTGGACCCATGGCATATGCTTGTGCCCCCAACATTCCCAAAGGAGGGAGGAATAGAGAAGGGACTGAGGTGTGACCATTCCCCACAGGAGGTGTTTACTCACTTTCCCTCTGCCTCTCTCAAACAAACTCGCTCTTCAATAGCAAGGTTCAGAACCAGTGTACAGAATGCTACAGCTATTGTAAAGTGGGGAGGAAACGTGTGTAAGAAGAGGTTTGAATGTGATGAAAAAAGTCTGGAAGAGTTAGCAAGAAACTAATGATAGTGACTTGTCCTTTTTTGCTGGTGGTGGGGGGTATGAAATGGCACCAAGGAGGACAGGGCCAGAGGTTAGAAGTCATAACTGATGCTTTGAGGTCTAGCTCATGTACTCAATCACCCAATCGGGGAAATTATTTAAAAGCCATTAATCAAGAAGACCCTGGTGTGAAAGCACTCAGCTGCAATTATACAGGTGACCCAAATGGAAAGATGACAGAGCTATTTTAACAGGATGTGTCACCACTTTGGGGAGACTGGTCTTAAATATTTGAAACATTTCATAATTTGGTTTAGCAATACATCTCTCATCTGTCCAACCACATTAACTTCCAGGCAGGGACCTGGGCCAAACATGGAAATAAAATCAATTAGAAAGAAAAGCTTCTGCTTCTTTTCTTTCCCTCTGTCTCCCTCTGAAGAGTACATGGGTCCTATAGCAAAAATTAATGAAAACAAAAACAAAAAACAGGCTTTTATCAAAGTCACCTCTTGATCCCAGCAAGCAGTCACAGAAAGAAAAGCCTTGATCAGATTACAACCAACAGTGTCCTAAAAATATGCCTTAATTGGGAACCAGCAGTTAGCGTAATGGCTATGTCGCTGGACTCCCACGTAGTCGACCGCGGTTCGTGTCCCGGACCCGGTGGCTTAAAACTCACGCCGGGCGCGTGTGCGTGCGTGCCCAAGATCCCGGGAGGAGAATGGAGGAGAAGGGACTGCGGCGTGACCATCCCCCCTGGGGGGTGATTTCTCGCTTTCTGTCTCTATGTCTCTTTCTGTCTGTCTGGCGAGCGCACGCGCCGTATAGTGGGAAAAAAAAAAAAAACTCTCAAAAAAAAAAAAATGCCTTGATCGTTTTCCAGTGCTTGTCAAGGACATAATTCCCTCCTAACCAAGACCAAGCCAAGAGCACCCAGCTGCAGGTGACTAGAGGAGAGTGAGAGATTGAGCTGAGATTGTGTTTCTGATCCTGCCACCAAGACCGGCCGTCAGGGTGGGTGAGTTCTCATTTTCAGCAACTGGAAAGCAGGCAATATAACAACAGACATAGTAGAAATACAAAACATCATTAGAGGATACTATGAGCAACTATTTGCAAAGAAACAAGACAATCTGGATGAGATGGACAAATTCCTGGACACATATAATATACCAAGATTTAGCCAGGAGAATATAGAAAGTCTGAATAGGCCTATAGCAAGCCAGGAGATTGAATCAATAATAAATAACCTCCCAATAAAGAAAAGCCCTGGTCCTGATGGCTTGATGTCTGAATTCTACAAAACTTTTAATGCTCAAGTCATTTCTAAAGACCCAAAAGGGTGAATCTCTCCCTAATTCATTCTATGATGCCTCCATCACCCTTATCCGTGAAACAGATAAGGATAGGACAAAGAAAGAAAACTATAGATCAATATCTCTGATGAATATGGATGCCAAGATTCTCAAGAAGATACTAGCAAATTATATCCCACAACTTATAAAAAAAAGTATAGATCATGATCAAGTAGGGCTTATTCTAGGAATGCAAGGTTGGTTCAACATATGCAAAACCATAAATGGAATACACCTTATTAACAGAAAGAAAGATAAAAACCACATGATCATATCAATTGATGCAGAAAAAGCATTTGATAAGAGACAACATCTCTTAATGATCAAGACTCTCAGCAATATCAGCATAGAAGGGTCACTTCTCAACACAATAAAAGCTGTCTATGAAAAACCCATACCAAACATCATCCTGAATGGAGACAAGAGGAGAGCTTTTCCACTAAAAACTGGTACAAAGGACCAGCAGTTAGTGTAATGGCTATGTTGCTGGACTCCCATGTAGTCAACTCCCATGTAGTCTCAGACCCGGTGGCTTAAACTCACTCCGGGCGCGAGTGCGTGTCTGCCCAAAATCCTGAGAGGAGAATGAAGGAGGAGGGACTGTGGCATGGCCATTTGCCCTGGGGAGCGATTTCTCACTTTCTGTCTCTGTCTGTCTGGTGAGTGCATGCGCCCTGTAGCAAATACCTCTCAAAAAAAAAAAAAAAAAAAAAAAACTGGTACAAGGATGCCCACTAACTCCACTCTTTTTCAATATAATACTGGAAATCCTTGCCACAGCTATCAAAAAATTTTAAAAAAAGGCATTCAAATAGGTAAAGAAGAGGCAAAACTCTATTTGCAGATGACGTGATTATATACATAGAAGACCCAATGGTATCCAAGAAAAAATTCCTGGAAGTAATACATGAATACAGTAAAGTTGCAGGATATAAAAATCAACATACTGAAATCTATAGAATTTTTATATCCAAACGGTAGGCAGACAGAACTGAAAAAAGTAATTCCATTTACAATAGCCACACAAAGTATAAGATACCTAGGAATAAATCTAACCAAAGAAGTTAAAGGCCTTCATAAGGAAAACTATGAGAAATTAAAAAAAGAAATTGAAATTGACCCAAAAAGTGGAAGGACGTCCCATGGTCCCGGATTGGAAGAATTACTATAATCAAAATGAGTCTTCCTAATACCATGGGACTTGACTCCTCAAAATAAACCCTCTTAGTGCCATGAAACCCTTTGTTTTTGTGGCCTAAACATGCATTCAGAGGAATGATTTTTGGCCAACAGGGAACAGAAAAGTCTGAACACTTTTCCTATTTTCCAAAATCTTTTCAAAAGGGACTGGGGAAGTCATGCCCACAAACATTAACAGACCATTTATTTTCTATTAGCAGGAGTCTTCCTACCTCCTGTCCCTGGCATAGTATCTTTGAGATGTATATCTCAACCAATTACAGTATATTCTTTTGCTTACCTCTTCCCAAGACACAGAACTTCCGTTTTCCTTGAGATGTAGATTATGCCTTTCTTTAATCCCTTCCCAAGACACAGATCTTTCCTTCCAATCACCAACCTAAGTAATTGTGGAACCCACCTATAACCTACAAGCCCCCACTTCTACATGTCCCGCCTTTCTGGGCCAGACCAATGGAAAATTTCTTCACTAAATGTTGTTAGTCAATCTCAAAAACAACTAAAAGGAACCCCTGTACATGATCACCCTGGACTAAGGTATGTATGTCTCTTCTCCATGCCTAGGTCACTCACATTTGGCTTGGAAATAAACTGCACTGAGTATTGATTATTAATTTTTACAGTTGGTTATATTTTCATTGACAAGGGGCACCATCCAGCCAGGTCTAGACAGGCAGTAGCAAGCTGTCACTTGGCATCGGGGTCCTGGGGCCCACAACTTCACCAATCCTGAAATGTATCTATACAAGCAAGGCTCAGAGAATCAAAGGGAAGAAAAGAAAACCCTTCCCAGTCAAAACTGCAACCCTGCCCCAGTGAGAGGCAGGAGGCAAAACAGATGCAGGAGGAGGAGCCTATGAGACAGGAAACCTCAGGAAGCTGGGGAGGGAAGAGGGTTCAAAATATGAAGACAGAACAGGTCCATAAACAAGGGACAGATGCTTTTGTAAAATAACCAAACACAGCTTCCAGAAAGAGAGAGCAATTCCTTCTAGAGAGTGAGGAATCTGGAGCAAGGAAGGGTGGCATGGTAAACTGCAGTTTTTCTCATAAAAAATTTTAAAAAGTTATCAGTAAAACTTAATACAGGGATTGATTAAAAGAGAAAAGTCATTATCATCTCAACAAACAAAGAAAATGTATTTTATAAAATGTAATACAGAGGGTCCCAAACTTGACATGGTTTGACTGAGGATTTTTTGACATTACTAGGGTCCAAGATCAATGCAAATTCAGTAGAATCCACAGCTCGAATATCCATACCACCAGTTCTTCTGTTTTTCATTCTCAGTATTCAACAGATTGCATGAGATATTCAACACACATGAGAAGACAGGATTTGGTTAGATTATCCTGCCCCACCCTTGGCTAGTCCAGGTGTTAGGAGCATGTGTAAGGTAAGGTATGGTAGGCTAAGCTATGACATTAAGCAGGTTGGGCGTATTAGATGCATCTCTGACTTCCAGAATTTTCAACTTATGACGGGTTTACCATAATGTTATCTCATGAAAAGGATGAGCATCTGTACTCTGATTTTTAGTTTTACTTATTTTTTTAAAGGTTTCTTTAAAAATTATTTATTTAATACCTTTTGTGACTATTTTTGAAAATTTGACCAGAGAGAGACAAAGAAAAAGAGAGAGAACGGGACAGCAAGAAAGCAAGCTGCCAGGTCTGGGACCCGAGCCGCAGTCAGCCATGTGGGAATCCAGCACCTTTAGTCACATTGCCACCTCCCAGCCCCAGTACTTTCATTTTTAAAACTATCAATATTTCTTTGGCAAATTACAAACAGAAGAATGCCTGTAATTCAACACAGGATACTACTTAAAAGCTGTCAGGTACATGAAGGCCACCATCCTCCTCCTATTCAACACTGGAACGGAAGATGTCCTAGCCAGGACATGAGGACAAGAACAGGAAGGGAAAAAACACCTTATGATAGAAAAAACTCTCTGGTATCCAGAGATGAACCTATTAAAAGATATGGAACGCAATTTCCTGAGTGTAATACTGCCCTGAAGTTCATCAAGACATTACCACTGGGGTAAACAGAGTGAAGGGTACAAGGCATATTTCTGTATTATTTCATACATCTGCCCATGAGTCTAGAAATATTTCAAAATCAAAAGTAGGGAAAAACAGATAAGGAAAGTCTTTGTGTAGAAAATGATAAAACTTCACTGTATGGAATAAGACCCAAGAACACAAGTGATATATATGTTCAGGGGTGGTAAGATTCAGTATCAACAAGGTATCAATTCTCTCCAAATTAATCCATAAATTCAATGCGTTTTCCATAAAAACTCAAACACATTTTTGTGCCAAATTTGGTCAGCCAAATGTAAGCTCATGGTGAAGAGAGTCAATTTAGAACAGGGAGGTAGATGGAGAAGATTTCTTAAGACCAAAGTACAAGATAAGAGATCAGAAAGTTTGATTTCAGAATATGTCCAACTTTTTAAGACTAAAAAAACCACAGATGTGAGAGACCAGCAGATGGCATAAAGGTTCTGTCACGGACTCCCATGTAGCCAACTGTGGTTTGAGTATCAGACATGGCACCTTAAAAAACCTCACACTGGTGTGTGTGCATGCATGCCCCAAATCCTGAGACATGGAGAAGGGATTGCAACGTGACCATTCCCCCTGGGGGATGAGTTCTTGCTTTCTGTCTCTCTGTCTCTGTCTCTCTGACAAGCTCACACGCCCTATAGAAACATCTCTCTCAAAAGAAAAAAAAGAAGGAAAAAAAGAAACTACACATGTGAGAATAAAAGCCCCTCCTAGATCAGATATAAAGCGGGAGAACACACTCAGGACACACTACCTTGCGTATTTTCAAACAAAATACTAAATATTTTCTTGGTGAAAGTTGTATGTGTTAAAATTATAAACATAAGCTAAGACATTGTTTACCAACTTTAAAACAGTAGATCTGTTGTATAGGAGGCATAAGTAAATTACAGATGGGAAGAAATTTCTTAAGCTGTATTTCTTTTATTTCTTTTTAAAAAACAGACCTGAAGTAAAGACAGCAAAGTGTTAATGCTTTTTAATTCTGGGTACTGGACAAAGATGTCAGATATTTTCTACATATTTTAAATACTTAATTATAAAAATGCATGTAATAAACCAAAGATAACCAACAGAAGAACTAAAGAAAGGTTGTCAGGAAAGTCATGATGTATCTTTCTGTTTTCCTATACAAAAATGAGTCATGACTTTCCTGGCAACTCAACAGATCAAACATTGGAAACAGAGAGGAAAGGGATATAAGGGAGCTCAAGTTCCACAGTTCATGTTGTGGGTTAACAGTGTCTATAGCTGATGAATTCAAAAACAGTAGTGAAGGGCGCCGAGCGAGGCGGCGGAGGGCAGAGGGGCCCTGCGCCGGCCCACCCGGGCCTGGCTGCGGGCCCCCGCCACCCCCGGGACCCGCGCCGAGCGGGGCGGCGGGCCCCCCACCCGGGGCTCTGCCTGGCGTTCAGCTGCCTCTCCGGGGCGGGCGTGTGGCCTCCGGACCAGCAAGCTGAAGCTGAAAACAAGGATTGAGAACTTGCAACTATAAGCAACAGAAAGAATCTTTAGCTGTCTTAAACCAGTTGAGAAATATATTATATAGAAGGACTTTCTCTACCTATGGACAGTGAGAAGATGATGGTTGCCAGCCCTGCATTGTCTCAGGGAAGAACAGGAACTACTCTACCATTCTTGAGGAAGCCAGATACCCGAGGATAACTCACGCTGCAGAGCCCCACAACACCATTCCTGCTAATCACAAGATGGCTGCTGTTCCGCATCAACTGATAATCATCTCTGCTTATCAGAACCGCTTTCCTAGAACTGTATTCCATGGAGACTCACCTACAATGGCGGATCCGCACGAGACCCACCCTTGATCCAACCTTGAATGGAATCTATGTTCCCTATTGTTGAAAACTTTAAACTTGTGGCCCTTCTCCCTTTACTTGCATGTATCACATTTTCAATAACTACCCTGGAAGACAACTGTATATAGCAGAGATAGGGTAATGGGAGAGGGGGAAAGGGCAGAGGGTCAAAGATAGGATAAAAAACATATATATATGTATACATTGTATGAAAGTAGAAATGGAATATTATTGATGATAACATGCTTAATTAAGTCACTATGCAGTTTGTCCTAGATGGGAAACTACATTTAGTATGTTGTGATGATGCTCAGGGAATGAGTGTTAGGTAATATAATAAAAAAAAAAAAAAAAAAAAAGTTGCAGGAGGAAAAAAAAATGCACATTGATGACTGCAGCGAGCTGTATGGGCACAGCTGGGTACTACTTTATAGTATGTTCATTCTACTCACCAGGGTTTATGCCTAGGGTCAGACTTGGATACATGTGTAGGTTTGTGTCAGCTGTGCTAGCTAATGGATTTATTTAGACTAATTAAGTTCATTGGCAGAACAATTGAATGGGGGGGGGGAAGGAAGGTATGGAGGGCAACCATGGATGTCAGGGACAATGGGGGAAGAAGATGGGACATAGCAGAGGGTGGGGGATGGGGAATTAGGGATGGCAAGACAAAGGGCAAGGTATGCAGGACGTAAGAATTGGAAAATTATTTGCTGAGAACATGTATGTGGATGTGCTTGATTGAGCCAATGCACAGTGTATTTTGGATGGAAAATTCATTTGTGTGTTGTGATGGTGTAAAGTGAATTAATAAAAAAAAAGAAGTGAAAAAAAAAAAAAAAAAAACAGTAGTGAAGGGCCAGCAGGTGGCTTGGTGGTTAAGGCGCTCGACATCCACAGGCCCACCACAGTTCAAATCCTGAATCTGGAGCCTTGAAATTCAGGCACTGTTTCAGGACAAGCAGACAGTGTAATAGTTATGTCACTGGACTCCCACACAGTCAACCGTGTTTCAAGTCCTGGACTCAGTGGCTTAAAACTTACTCTGGGTGCATGTGTATGCATGCCCAAAATCTTGAGAGGAAAATGGAGAAGGGATTGTAGCATAGCCATCTCCCTGGGGGGGGGAGGGGGGGTTTCTCCTGTCTGTCTGTCTCTCTGGTGAGCACACATGCCCTCCAGCAAAAATCGTTCAAAAAAAACCCTAAAATAAAAAAGGCATTGTTTCTACAAGGAAAAGCTGAGTTTTACAAAATACGCATTATATGCTTTCATTTACATGAAAATTCTACAAAAGGTAAAACTACTCTATGGAAAGAAAAAAACAGACTGTCCCAGGCTGTCTGGGACCAGGACTAGGTGCTGACTACAAAGAGGCATGAGAGAAAAATATTCTGTCTTGATGCTGGTGGTGATAATGGGGTTTTACATCTGTCGAAACTCATCGCACTGTGCACCTGAGGTAGGTATTTTTGTTATGTGTCATTGTCACCTCAATAAAGTTGGTTTTTAAAAGTTAAGTCTTGATTACTCTTTTAACACCAGTAATGGCATCTGATGGTAATTTACTTTCCTGTTATCAAAATGTGATTACGCTGCCTCAAGAGCAAAGCACTTCGGACATTATCAATGGGAAGTAGTCACAAGCAAAGGCGATCTGCCCAAAAGCCCGACAGTTACATTGACTGAGCACAGCTGCTGCTTACCAGTTCTGGGAGAGGACAAATAGTTCCAGTGTTCATATATAATCCTTCTACTGCAATGAAACACCATGTTACACGAGCCTTGCGAGGATTCTTTCAAAGAAAATAGAACAGACATCTTAATGTTGACAACTCTAAATACAAAATCTGTTACACACTCACTAGCACTTTACCTAACGAGATTTATTCATGATAATAATCATTGCAACGCCACAGGTTTGGATTCCTGGGTCAGCCTGAAAATGTGCTGGGAGCCTGCGCACCCACAATCCCGACTACCTGGAGGGCAGGGGCAAGGAGATCCCGGCATGGTGAGCGCCTGCTGAGGGTGCTTCTCCTGGTTGCTCCTCCTCTCTTGCATGCACACACATTCTCCACCATGTTTAAAACAAACACAATCCAACAGTCTGAATTTAAATGCTTTCTTCTCTCAGACATGTTTTTTCCATTTACAGCATCAACTAGGGGAGCTCACACACTCACAAACATGCCAGGAGTCACGACAGAGCGACCACCTTCACCTCAACACATCCTGTCTCTTCCTGCCTCTTAAAAGAATTAAGTATTTTTCTTTCTTTATTGTTAAAATTTACTGCCAGCAGAAACATGCACTTGCCAGACAGATACAACGAGACAGACAACACAGAGACAGAGAGGGAGGGAGAGGGAGAAGGTAAAAGTATCCCAGTGGGGCATGGTCACGCCATAATCCTCTCTCCTCCATCTCGTGGAGATTTTGGGCACAAACACACATGTGTATGGTGTGTTTCTCAAGTCAGTGGATCCAGAACTTCAACCACATCGTTGGCCATGTGGGATGCAGTTCATTTAACCCCTAGGCCACAGTGCTGTCCCAGTATTTTTCTTATGATTTAAAATATTCAATACAATAATCCTGGGAAATGGAAAAGGTAAAAATAAATGAATTAAAAAATCAGCTAGTTATAACATACAGTAATAATTTTTGTCTTTTTAGTATTTACATGTGTTTATAGATTACCTTGTTCAAAATCAGGATTTTACTTTAAGACTTGATTTAAAAAAATGTTTTGGGGAACCAGCAGTTAGCGTAATGGCTATATCGCTGGACTCCCACGTAGTCGACCGCGGTTCGCGTCCTAGACCTGGTGGCTTAAAACTCACGCCGGGTGTGTGTGTGTGCGTGCCCAAGATCCCAAGAGGAGAATGGAGGAGAAGGGATTGCGGCGTGACCATCCCCCCTGGGGGGTGATTTCTCGCTTTCTGTCTCTGTCTTTCTCTGTCTGGCGAGCGCACGCACCCTATAGCGAAAACCTCTCCAAAAAAAAAAAAAAAGAGTAAAAAAAAAAATGTTTTGTAAGCATTTCCACATCATGTGATATTATTTAAAATAAGATTTTAGTGGAGAGTCTACCTTAGGAGTATACTTCAAGTCATTAATATCTATTTCACTAATGTTGGATTTAGATAGTTTCCCGCATTTTGCTTTTTTTACACACTGTGACTAACTTTCAATCTTTGATACTACTTCTGCTTATTTTCTAAAGATAACACCCTAGATGTAGGTCAAAGGGCATGAATTTTTAAAGATCCTTGAATGTACCTGCACATTTACCTTCTAGAAAGGTGGTGCCAATAAGCTTTTCTCAGTATTATGAGAGCATCCTTTCTCTCCACACCTGTGGTGACACTAATTATTACTATGAAAAACGTGCCCTAATTTGACAGGCAAGACCCCCTAGCTTAAGCTCTTTGCTCAGTGGGGTCAGGCTGTATTTCACTTGTTCATGAATATTCCTACTGCTCACATCTACTGCCCATTCCTGCTTTATTTTATTTTTTTAAATAAGAATTATTTTTATTTAACTTTATTTATTTATAACATTTGAACAGAGAGGGAGAGGAGGGGGCGTGAGAAAGCAAGCTTCCAGGCCCAGGACTCGAACCGCATTCCTCTATGTGGGCGTCCAGTGCACTTAACTACCACGCCACATGTCAGACCCTGCCCATTCCTGTTTAAAGAAGCATTAATATGAGACATACAAACCCTACAGGAAAAGGGAAGAGAAAACATCTCTACAAATCACAACACTTGGGAAACTGACAAAATTAGTCTGATCCAAGCCCGGACTGAATCACACTATTTTAATTCACTTTTGAGGAAAGAGAAGTAATCAAGTAGAAAACACTGAAAAAGTTAGCAGGTTATATGAAAAAAAAAAAAAGAGTATTTCTGAAAACCAAAATGCAGGGGGCAACCATGTGGTATAGTGTTAGGTGGAAGCCAGACCCCACATGTCTAAGCAGGGTATGAGTTCCACCCTGGTTGACTTGAAACACACTGGTACGTGGATGTGTGCCCATGATGGGATGAAGAACCCGATGTACCCTGCTGGGATGAAGAACTGGGAAGAAAAAGGACTGCAATATAACCATGCCCTGCTGGGGGGGTGTCCCTTTGGCATGCACCCTTTATCATAAAGAACCCCCCAAAATGCAGTGTTACCGAGGAAGTCTATGTGTGGCAGGGAAATGTGGTTTAAATTAATGAGCAAAAAAGTAAAAATTATACAGTAGAGATAAATTTCAAGATAATTTCTTGTTATTCATTTTAAAAAGTTCCACAGAGGGACCAGCAGATGCCGTAGGAATTATATTGTGGGACTCACACATGGCCATGTTTTATTCCTGGACCCTGAAAATCACGCTGGGTACGGGTGCAGGTGCCTATGTGTGTGTGCCGAAAATCCTGGGAGAAGGGACTGCAGTGTGGCCATCCCCCCCTAAGGAGTGATTTCTCATTTTCCCTTTCACTGTGACTCACTCTCTGGAGAACACACATGCCCTAAGGCAAAAACTTGTTTAAAACAAAAGTTCTATGGATTATAAAACTAGCAAAACATACACACATAGAAACTTGAGTGTGATGTTCTCCAAATCTGCACAAATAACTTGGCAAAATAAACGACAGCAACCTGGCTCACATGCTCTTCAACCTGCTGGCTACCACTGTACCACCAAATTGGGAGAAAGGGACAACTCTTTATAATCTGCATAAGGAAACGAATCTCGGGAACACTCCTGAGTTTGAGATTTTCCCAGCAGATTCTGCACTGGGTGAGTGTGAGACAGTAGCCCATAGTAGATGTGGCATACAGCAATGAGTCCAGGGAAAAGGGAGATTAACACAAATTTAAGAAACGTAAAGAGCATTTTTATCAGTTACTTTCACTACAGAAGCAGCTAGTTATGAGCAACATCAGGAAGTCATATAACACGCTAACTTTTTTAGTGTTTTCTACTTGATTACTTCTCTTTCCTCAAAAGTGAATTAAAATAGTGTGATTCAGTCCAGGCTTGGATCAGACTAATTTTGTCAGTTTCCTAAGTGTTGTGATTTGTAGAGATGTTTTCTCTTCCCTTTTCCTGTAGGGTTTGTATGTCTCATATTAATGCTTCTTTAAACAGGAATGGGCAGGGTCTGGCAGGTGGCGTGGTAGTAGATGTGGCATACAGCAATGAGTCCAGGGAAAAGGGAGATTAACACAAACTTAAGAAATGTAAAGAACATTTTTGTCAATTATTTTCACTACAGATGCAGCTAGTTATGAGCAACATCAGGAAGTCCACCACGAAGAGGCATCTGAGACATGATGTGGTGGCTGGGTCCCAGGTGGTGTAACCTCCCAATGTCCTGCTGAGCACCACAGCCCAAGGGAAATGAATGGCTCCTGGAATGCTGATGCTCGGAACGACTTTGGCAGTGCCCCTCTAACAAGACACCTGGAGCAGGCTCCCAACCACCACCAACACCAGGAGCTATGCAGGTTTCTGGGAGGAGGAACCGGACACAGGGCTGCAACATGGACAGAGACCACTGGGCAGTGGTCCTCACAGGCGGCAGCTGCCCAGCACTCCAGGCAGAGGTGGGATGGGAGGAGGGCCCAAGTTGTTTATAAATTACTAAACTGGGGTCGGCTGCCACTCTTTCCTGCATGTGATACATGATTTATTCATGGTTAAAAATTTGTTCTATTTCATTCCTGACAGCAAACATGGACCTACGCAGATGAGACAGACAGACAGATAGGCAGAGGGAGAGAGACAGGAAGGGGCAGTAGCACCCTCACACGGTCTTGTCATGCCATGAACCCCTGCCCCCAGACCTCTAGCACCTCTGGATCTTAGAGATCCATGTTTCAGCTAGGTGGGCTGGGGACTGAACGCACAGATGGCCACGGGGCTGTCAGCACCTTTGCTCAGCAGCAACCTTGGCCAGAGGCTGTCTAATTCATGGCTTACCCTGATGTGTAGACCTATGCTGAGTTCCCAAGGTTCTTTTTCTGACCTAGGCCCCACTGCGTTTTGGTGCTACTGTGTAGCCTGAGAACAGAAATTCCCCCCCACGCATATTGTCTCCTTCTGTTTCTCACTGTCCCCTTCCCCACCTCCTGCTTAAAAAGCTTCATGAATTACTTCTCTCCAAATATGTTCAATGTAATTATGGCAATGACACGGCAACTATCATCAGATTTGGCTCTCCAGCATGAAGCACATTGAATAAGCAGGTACACCCTTACTTAATATCCAAATGTGATCTGCAGGCAGTTTTCAATGACAAATTACCATTTCGTATATAATTTAGCTGGTTAGAAAATATACAAGTGCTGTATAATTTTCTTCAAAAGAATCATACCTTCTGATCTTTGATCTCTTGTTCTTTTAGCAGTCGCTCCCGGTCAGCTATATCATTATGATGAAATATCTTCATGTCACTGCGTGATGCCTGTAATCCTTTCTGAATAGCAAAGCAAGCTGCTCTATCTCTGCGAGAAAGAGAGACTCATTAGACTGGGGTTCAAAGGGCCTTGTCGACAGCCTCAGAAAAAGAGGGCTTTTGTAAACTGACCCATCTCTAGTTGTTAATCTGAACATGGCAAATAAATAAAACACACTTGAACATTTCTACCCTTCACTCTATAGGTTCTTTCTGCACAACTGCCACATTGTAAGCCCTCAGAGAAGCACAGGCCGGCCATGTTTCACCCTCTGAAAGCAGGGAGCATCTTGCTTTGGGTGGCATATCAGTTTATGCACAGACTTTTTTCTTTCTAAGAAATACCAAAATATTGGCACACCTTACCATCAGTGGCACCCTGGTCTGACCGACACATTACTCTGGCAAGAGAATCAATACTGGCAACCAAGGGAGACAGAAACCTCTGGATAAATTCCATTGTCATCGAGCACCACAGGAAAAAGGTGGCTCCAATTCCATCCACACCAGCAGAGAGGCTGTAACAGGGCACCCTGACACCCCTTCCAAGGTGGTGACAGAGAAAGCCGAGGAGGAGCTGAGACTTGGTTCTTGCCTGCTGATACAAATGGATCCCTGCTCCCCACTGTGTGTCAGTGGGGATCAGCTGGAGAACCTGAGCTTACACCTGCCAGTAACAGGGCCCATCCGCATCTCCACCTGGACACCATCAGAGGAGGCCTCGAAAGTCAGGACTAGAACCATCAGCCAGCAGTGATGAGGAAACCCCCACGTTGGGTAAACTGGAGGCCGGGGTGGGAGGGACCCTGTACTGCTCTTCCCTCCAGCAGTGCCGAGGCAGCAGTCTCCCCAACCCTCCTGTGGTTGGAGCAGAGCCAGAGAGAGCCAATTACCACAGACAGTTTAACAAGGTAGAGGCAATAACAGCATAAGAGGTAAATATCTAAGTTGCAGTCAGTCATCTCTATACCAAGAATCAGAAAATATCAAACAAGAAAAAAAAAAGCTAGTACCAATACGAAGATGACAGAGACATCCAAGTCACCTCAGGACAATTGTAGAACAGCCATGATAGAAATGCTTTGATAAATAATTGCAAACATGTTCCAAACAAGTAAAGTATCAGAGAGCCTCAGGGAAGAAAACAAGATGCAAATCAGAGGGACCAGCAGTTAGTGTAATGGCTATGTTGCTGGACTCCCACGTAGTCGACCACGGTTCGCGTCCCAGACCCAGTGGCTTAAACTCACACTGGGCGCGTGTGCGTGCATGCCCAAGATCCCGAGAGGAGAATGGAGGAGAAGGGATTGTGGCATGGCCATCGCCCCTGGAGGGTGATTTTTTGCTGTCTCTCTGTCTCTCCTTTTCTGGAGAGCGCATGCACCCTACAGCAAAACACCTCTCCAAAAAAAAAGATGCAAAAAAGAATCCTCTGGAGAGACAAGGATCGAGTAACCGAATATCGGAGCAGGCTAAACAGCAGAATGGTGGGGGGGAAGCAGAGCAAACGACAGAGACCACTCTGTGCACACAGAGCATAGGTGGGGAGAAACTGAGATGAAGGATCTAACACTGGCTTCGCGGAAGTTCCAGGAGGAGAAGCCGAAGAGGGCAGCCCTAAAAGAGCTCAGAAGAAATCAGAGCTGAAAACGCCCCCAACTTGGCAAGCAGCTTCCGAACCTAATGACTGAGGCAAGTTGCATGAACATCAGCAAATAGATGCTACGATGCAAGACACCAAACTTCTGCACACGAAGGACAAGGAGAAATCCTTGGAGCAGTCAGAAAAGAAATTGCACCTTACATAAAGGGGAAAACAATTGGAGTGATAGCAGATTTTCCCAGAAAAGAGTCAAGCATATCTCAAATGCTGAAAGGAAAGAAATGTCAATCAAGAATCTTGTTATTAGCATGATCTATCCTTCAGGGATGAAGCAGAAGTAAAGACATTCCCAGCTGAAGGAAAACTAAGAATTTGCTACTAGCAGGAATGAAAGAAAATGACAAAAACAAGCAAACAACAACAACAAAAGCCTGTAAAACAAAATTTACAACGTGGTTCTCACTGTATGTGCAGGAAATAAATAATTATAATACAAATGAGACTAAAGGGATGTATAGAAAGATAAAGATTCTATACTTTGGTAAAATGACACCTCCACTAATAATACACATATAACACTTAGAAAAATGACTAAAGGTTTACAAAGAGAAATATTCAAAAACATAAATAAAAAAAGTAATTCTAAAATATGTTCAGTTAACCTACAGAAAGTCAGGGTAAGGAAAATAGAGAAAAAGTAGAGAGAACCAAAAACAAAAAATAAAACGGCAGATTTAGATGATATCAGTAATTACATTAAACACAAAATAAAACGCATAATTCAAAGACAGGTACGGTGGCTCAAGCATGACCCAACTGCATGCTGTCTACAAAAAATTTACTTCAAATAATAGGACACAGGAAGCAAAAAAAATATACACACATCACGCTTATATACATACACAAACATATAAAGGAAGTAGAATGAGAATAGCTGATAAAGTATAAGACTTTGGAATGAAGAAAATTACCAGAGACACTACCAGGATATTAGATAATGCTAAAAAGGTCATTTCACTGAGAAAATTGAATAATCCCAAATATGAATAAACAACAGAGCTGTTCAACGTGTGAGCAAAAATTGATAAAACTGAAAGGACAAACGGATAAATCCACAATTACACTTAAATGACTTCACTACCCTTTCAAAATTGACAGAGAACAACCATTTGGAAACTTGACAAGGATGCATTGTAGAAGAGCCCAACAGCACACTGGCCTGCAAGCTCCAACTCACATTTACAGAACACCCAGCGCCCAACAGCAGGACACATTCCTCCTGAATGCCCACTGACACACTGCGAGGAATACATCATAAGCCTTAACACAAACTGCAGGGACTTAAAATCTCCTAATGATACACTTTCTAAAACTCAGGAGTCACAGAGAATGTCCAAAGGCAAACTTTTAAAAAGATACAATAAACTATATTGTAAATAAAAAATAAAGCACCAAAATCTGTGAATAAAGCAGTCCTGAGAGAAATTCATTACACAGATTAATTGGAAAAGAGAAAAGATCTCCAACTAATAATCTAAGCTCCTACCTCAAAATCCAGAAAAAGAACAAATTAAACCAAAAAATGAACAGAAAGAAGGAAATAATTTAGTCAATGGAACCGACAACAGAAATACAACAGAGAAAAACAATGAAACAAACAATCGATTCTTTGAAAAGACCAGTAACACTGACAAAACTCTAACAAAACTGACAACAACAACAAAAAAGACACAAACCACTAATACTAGGAGCTAGACAGATATGGGAATACCAGAAATAGCACCTCGCATATACACTCGACAGTTGAGAAGAAATGGGTCAATCCCTTTAAAACACAGAGTGTCTACTACTCACCCAATATGACACGGATAATCTGAGTAGCCGATAAGTATAAGGACATTGACTTCATAACTAGAACACTTTCAAAAAAGAAACCTTTCAGGCCAGTCAGTGGCAGGTGGCTGGAGCAGCTGGATCCCATAGAACCGACTGCGGTCAGGGCCCTGGACACAGCAGCTTGAGAAATACACCTGCTGCATGTACAGGCGTGCCGCAAATCCTGAGAAAGGACTGCTATGTCTCCTTCTGGCAAGCGCACACGCAATCTAGCAGTTAAAAAAAAAAAAAAAAAAAAACTTCAGGTCTAGATGGCTTCATTAGAGAATTCTACCAAACATTTAAAAAATTAAAAACAACCCTATACAATCAGCTCCAGAAAACAAAATATTTTTCAATTAATTTTGTGAAGTATTATGCCGATACCAAAACCAGACCAAGAAAATAAACTGTAAGATACTATCCCTCAGGCAGGCCCTATTAGCACTGTGCGATGGAAGCTAAATCCCACGTGGCCAACCAGATTCCAGTCCCGGCCCTGGCAGGATGAAAACACAGGGCATTTTCCAAGCTGCTGGGGCAGGATTTGAACCATGGTTAGCCAAGTGGGATCTGGATGGAGTCAGCTGAGAAACTGAAGTTGTAAGACACAGAGTATTACACATTGAAGTAAATTTAGGTTAGGTTCCTCAGCAGTTAACACCAAAAAGACAATGTAATATTTATTATCTGACAAAGGAAGCATATAAGTTCACCTGTAACCATAACTTTCTACATTTAAACTCAAAGAGGAATTTATAGTGGATATTTTGTAAAGTGATACCAGAAAACATTGCCGTTTTAACAGTGCTTTGATTAAAACTCTAGAAATAATGTTTAAAAATCAATAGCTGGGGGAACCAGCAGTTAGCGTAATGGCTATGTCGCTGGACTCCCATGTAGTCGACCGCGGTTCGACTCCCAGACCCAGTGGCTTAAAACTCACGCCGGGCGCGTGTGCGTGCGTGCCCAAGATCCCGAGAGGAGAATGGAGGAGAAGGGATTGCGGCGTGACCATCCCCCTGGGGAGTGATTTCTCGCTTTCTGTCTCTCTGTCTCTCTCTGTCTGGTGAGCGCACGCACCCTATACCGAAAACCTCTCAAAAAAAAAATAAAATAAAATAAAAGTCAATAGCTGGGGCCAGCAGGTGGCATGGTGGTTAAGGACAGTGGACTCCCATATGGCTGACTGTGATTCGAGTCCCAAACCTGGTGGCTTGCCTATCCTCTCCCCGGCACCCCCACCCCAAGTCAAACTTAAAATAAATAAATAAGTGATGTTAAATAATTCTTAGAAAAGAAAATAAAAAGCAATGGCTCTTAAGTGTATGATGAGTTTTTTTCCTGTTGATTTTTAAAATTATGTGCAAAATTAATATGAATATCTATTTTAATTGTCACACACGCACACAGAAGAACCAAGGACTGGGCCATCTGCTAGATTGTTCCAGGCTGCCAGGTGATGGTGAAGAAAGGATCCATGTGCCATGGAACTCTGGGGAAAGCTGGCTACGCTGTAAGTATAAGGGAAGGTTCTGCCACTGCATAAGCAGCAGCTCCAAAGGTGAGTGGTCACAGGACAACACAGGGCTACTGTGGGCAGGTCTAAGGTTCAGTGCCTCAGAGCTCAACCGGTATTTCTCAAGCACTAATAAATGGTAAATGCAATCCTAGGCAAAGGGCCTAGCAAGAATCAGAAACAAAAGGAGAATCCAGCAAGTCAGGGGTAAGTGAGCAGAGTAGGGTGTGTGTGGGGTGGGGTGTGTGTGTGTGTGTGTGTGTGTGTGTAAGGGAGGCCTCAGAAGCAGAGCAACCCTGGTAGGCAGTGTGAGTGAGGAAGGGAGGAGAGGGGAAATGGTCGCACAGAGAGAGCCTGAAAAGGTAGTTCAGAACTCACAAGACCATGATAAGAAGTTGGTCTTTATTTCCGGAACAGTGGACACTCTTATATGTATTAAATGAAGGAAGCAATAATCAGATTTGCACTTCTTGAACAGATTACTGTGGCTATAGGTTTGAAAAGGAAAAAAAGAAACGACAGTAAATTTGAGACCTAAAATTAAGAGCCACTTAACAGTCTACTCAGTGGGTGACAGTGGTGTGGGCTGCAGTGGTGACTGCTTCTGACTGTCACCAGTGGCCTGGCCACACCAACCCTTATGCTGCCTTGGCCTCACCCTTCACGTGAACAGCAGCACGGTGCATTCTGGCTGCATCACACAGGTGTGCGGATCTACTCTCAAGCAGTCGGGGGGAGGTGGGGCTCCCAGCCCAGCTCTCTGCTCTTCCGAAGCTGTGATACCATGTCAGCAGAGCAGCAGCGTGCGGGGCAGGTGATGATGGAGTTGCCTGGCCAGGTAGTATGGCTGGCCACATGGTCTGTGACAAGAGACTCACAGGGATGCCACGTGGCCACAGAGCGACAGGGGGAAGGCAGGCGGCTTGCCTCCCCTGAACACCACACTACAACCATAAAGGCAGTTAAGTGATTCCCCACACTTTTTTTTTTTGGAGAGGTTTTTGACATAGATTGTGTGTGCTCACCAGTAAGACAGAGAGAGAGATACAAAGCGAGAAATCACCCACCAGGGGGATGGCCATGCTGCAATCCCTTCTCCTCCATTCTCCTCTTGGGATTTGGGCATGCACGTACATGTGCCTGGCATGAGTTTAAGCCACCGAGTCTGGGACTCAAACTGTGGTTGACTACATGGGAGTCCAGCGACATAGCCATTAGGCCAACTGCTGGTCCCGACTGCCCACACTTTCAAGGACCCTTCAAGTGAAGGTCTCTCAAACTTTGTAGAATTATTTGGTTGGGGCGACTATATTTCTATAGAAGCAACAACAAAAATCTAAATTAATTATTTGGGGCAGGTAATCCTAATAAAGGAATTTTCAAGGATAATCAATGTTTTTCCAAAGGAAGTGTGACTAGAAAAGTAGGCAGAGGTCCTTACACAAAGACAATGTCCCCTCTCTTAGAGTAGGCAGGGATGGCACTGGCTATGATGGCAAAGCCGTATGAGTATAGGATGGCTTCTTCTGTCTTCATAAACTGGGACAAGTGATCTTCCAGATCCAAATGAGCATCTGTTAACATAAAACACGTATAGGTCAAACCATCTTATAATTCTTTTTCTACCACTAAAGAACAAAGACAGGAACACAAGCAGTTTAACTATTAATACTTTCACGTTCTGGCCAAATTGTGACTGTTTTTCAATGACAAATTATACAAGCCCTATTATAAACAAGGTGGGGACCAGCAGATGGTGTAATGGTTATGTCACTGGACTACCACGTAGTTGACCATCATTTGAGTCCTGCACCCAGGGGCTTAAAACTCACGCCAAGTGTGAGTGCATGTACGTCCAAAATCTCTAAAGGAGAACGGAGAAGAGGTTGTGGTGTGACCATCCCTTCTGGGGGGTGATTTCTTGCTTTCTGTCTCTCTATTTCTTTCTCTGAGACAAGTCCATGTGCCCTATAGCAAAAACTTCTCTACAAAAACAAAAAACAAAAAACAAGGTGGAGAGTCAGCAAGTGACATGATGGTTAAAGTGCTGGATTCCCACGTGGCTATCCGTGGTTCAAGTCCTGGGCCTGGCAGCTTGAAAATCACACCATGCATGTATGCATGCTTGCCGAAAATCCTGAGAGGAGAATGGAGGAAAAGGATCACGATGTGGCCATCCCTCTGGGGAGTGATTTCTCACTTTCCCTTTCTGACAAGCACACACAGTCTATAACAAAACACAACACAACACAAAAACAAAAATCCAAGATGGAATTGGCTACCTGGCTTTCTGAGAATCGCTACTACAGGGGCAGCTCCAACTCTGGGTTTTGCTTTTCTATCATTCAACCACAAGGACTCAAGACCCACTGGCTTTACCAGCTTTAACTTCCCTCATCCAAAAACACTGAGGTTCGGGAACCAGCAGTTGCGTAATGGCTATGTCGCTGGACTCTCATGTAATCGACCGTGGTTCGCGGCCCAGACCCTGGTGGCTTAAAACTAATGCCAGGCGCGTGTGCGTGCATGCCAAAGATCCCAAGAGGAGAATGGAGGGGAAGGGATTGCGATGTGGCCATCCCCCCTGGGGGGTGATTTCTCACTTTCTGTCTCTCTGTATCCCTCTGTCTGTCTGGCGAGCGCACGTGCCCTATAGCAAAAAAAAAACCTCTCAAATAAAAAAGTGTAAACAAAAACACTGAGGTTTTCCTGTATCTTAAAGTAATTTATTATGAGCTGAGCACCGCTAATCTAAAGATCGAAACACCATAAAATCCAGAACTTTGAGTGCCACATGATGACACAAGTGGAAAATTCCACACCGTGAGTCATCTGACAGGACAGAGTATAGTACTGCACTATAACAAATATAAAAGTGCCTTCAGGCTGTGTATATAAGGTGTACAGGAAACGCAAATGAATTTTGTGTTTAGACCTGGGTCCTGTCCTCCACGGATCTCCTTAGGTATTGGGTTCCTGGAAAAATCATGACCATATTTTTCTATGCAGAAATGCGTCATGACTTTTCTGATGACCCAATATACTCTGAAATCTGAAAAAATCCAAAACCCCAAACACTTTTGGTTGGATTAGGGATACTCCATCTGTGTTGCCTTTTGCATTTTAGAGAAAAGAAACCTGGATATTCTTTGTTGAGACAGTGGCCTGCCATGTCTTGTGAACTCCAGTGCCTCCCGCGAACAATCCAGGTCAGTGCTCAGTTATGGCACCTGCTGTCACTCCACAGGCCTAGGTTTCTGTCTAAATTTCCTACAAGTATACTTGGGAATTCAAATGTGTAGTACAAAAAGAAAGTCATGCTTCTATAAAAGCAGCTTAAGTATACTGATGGGTGTAAGTTATAATTTTTTAAAATTTTAATTTACTTTATACATTTAATCACTACATACCACTTAGCTTGTAAGTTGAATTTACCCACCATGAATATACTTCACACCAGTCCAGTTGAGGATACAAAGCACATTATCAACAGATAATAATCCATTTCTGTGTCCCAACAATGTTTTGCCTATTTTCTCCCTTAGTTTCAAGCTGACATGTTTTCATTTTCATCTTAAATCATGGTCCTTATACCCTTTCACTGCCGCAGGCCAAGCTACGAGGCTTCACGCCCTGGAACTAGCAGGCCACTGGCTGGTTTTAAACCTTAAACTTTGAAGTGGTCTCAAAATGAGGTATTATCACGGAGAGAAAAGGATTCTATAACGTGTCTTTTGCTCTGCTGACTGCAGAACAACCCCAGCCTGGAGAGCAGCCCGCAGAGATCCACCACATGCTCTGTGCAAGAAGAACTCAGCGTGGGACACAGGACGTAGGAAGCCAGGCCACCAGCCTGGGAGCTCTCTGGGAGAGAGGTGGGAGTGCAATGTGCCCAGAGCTATATTAACAGGATGTGTCACCACTTTGGGAAGACTGATCTTGAATATTTGAAACATTATTTCATAATTTGGTTTAGCAATAAATTTCTCATCTGTCCAGCCACATTAACTTCCAGGCCAACATCTCTCTCAAAAGAAAAAAAAGGAGAATAAAAGAAACTACAGATGGGAGAATAAAAGCCTGGGCCAAACATGCAAATAAAATCTATTAGAAAGAAAAGCTTTTGCTTCCTTACTTTCCCTCTCTCTGTCTCCCTCTGAGGAGAACATGGGCCCTATAGCAAAAATTACTGAAAACAAAAACAAAAACAAAACAGGCTCTTATCAAAGCCACCCCTGAAAAAAAAAAAAAAAAAGCCACCCCTGGATCCCAGCAGTCACAGAAAGAAAAGCCTTGCTCAGATTACAACCAACAGCCTCCTAAAAAAATGCCTTGATAGTTTCCCAGTGCTTGTCAAGGACATAGTTCCCTCCTAACCAAGACCAAGCCAAGAGCGCCCAGCTGCAGGCAACTAGAGGAGAGACCGAGCTGAGCTCGTGTTTCTGATCCTGCTGCCAAGACCAGGCATCAGGGCGGGGTGGGGGTGGAGGTGGTGGTTCTCATTTTCAGAAACTGGAGAGCTGTGTGACTGTGAGGAAGTCATCTAGCCTCTCCTGGTTTTCTCTTCCTCTTCTGAATAACTGGGATGAGGGAATACAACATTTCTGAGATCTCTTTCAGACATTAACTCTTATCTGTTTCCAATACAAGTAACATAACCACCAAATCAGCTAAGGAATACAGAAAGGTGCTCCCTTCTTAACTTAAACTAAACACACATATATGGGAAAGGAGCCGCCTGGTGGTGCAGTTGGAAACCATCTGAACCATAGCACTGGAAGCCATCTGCCAAATGCAACTGAGAGTCCCAGGTCAGCCTGGAAACATACCAGACGTGCCCAAGACCTGGGGAGCTGAGCGAGGCAGCAGGGGACTGTGGGTTCCAAGGCTCGATTCAGAGTGCTGCTCCGTTTCACCCTCGTAAGCACACAGACATGCTTTCATGACTAAAGTAAACTTAGCCCTGCCCCCCACCACGGTCCAAGAATGGAAATGACGATAGGAGACAGGAGGTTCACCTTGTTCTACCTTCCCCACACTGACATACTGTGAGAACATTATTTCCAGCAACATATTCATTTGAATAATTATTTACTGACACTTGCAGAAGCGAAGGATAATAAAGTTAATAAAAACAAATGCCAGGACTGTCTTTGAAGACTCTGAATGAAGAAATTGCTAGTACTTAAAAATCAGACACTCACCTAAGTATTGCTAGTCAGCCTGTTCTTGGGTTATTCACACAGAAACAAGTCAATGATCCTTCACCTACACTCCACAAAAAACCTAGTTTATCTCTTCCTCCCACTCCAGATTTGCTCTCCCTTCTTCCCAGGACGTAGCTGTCCCACTAGGACTGTTTCCCAGTCCCTTGGAGGTAGGCGTGGACTGGGATTCTGTTCTCCCCGAAAGTGCTATGCAATGCCACTGCCCCCTAAGAAGGGCACTGCGGCATGGACTGCACAGTGCACCTTCAGCCAATGCTTCCCAATGGCAAAATGCTCTCAGAGGTTAGGCAAGAAATGGTGTACACCAGCATGACACCAAAACTAAATACAGATAGGTCTGCCAAGGCGTTTGGGAATAAAAATAGAATCGTAACTATTAAGAACAGCAGTGTGAAAAAGAATGCCACAAAAACTTACCAAACGTGCCATAAAATCCTCTGGGTCCGCAAGTCCCCATGCCATATATTTCAGAGATGCTAAGGCTTCTGCCTTTGTAGAAGTAAAACAAATCACACTTTAACGTACAAAACCAGCACTTCCTGCTCTGTAATCCACAGAGCTTCATTCTCCGTCCTCCACTTTTCTTTTTTTTCTTACAATTATGACAATTTGAACAGGGTAGGAAACAAGGTATGTGATTTAAACGTGGACCAGTCACATCGGCTTGATCCCCAACCCCGGCTAACTCGATGCTTTACACTTTCTGCATTTGTGGGCCCATGATTTTCCTGAGAAATGCTGGCATGCCATATCCCAAGAGGGGATGGAGCAAACATCCAACATGTGTACTACTTCCCGGCCTGGATTTCCCTTTGCTGTCACCCAACACTAACCCACATTGGATATCCTTGTCTCCACCAGTCTAAGTCCAGGTTACATCTCTGCTGGAGAAAAAGATCCGGAGACTTGCACAATTTCTCTTTCTGAGAGCCTGCCTTTGTTTGCACCTCACGCCCAGGCTTGTAACCCATTAACATCTTCTGTTCACTGCAGCCTTACGTGCTACTCACCTTAACCCTGGGGTTATCCAGCAGTCCAAGGAAATTAAAAGAGGCAAAGTGGATGCACTTTTTTTCCATTCACCACAACGTTGTGACTCGGATGGAAAGAGACAGCACAGCTCAGCACAGAAACACGTCATGCATTGTCACACTACCCTGGCAGCAGGCGCTACACAGAAGGGCTGGCGTACTTGTCGGCTTTTGTATTGCTTTCTAGAAGTAAAATTAGAGACAAACAGATTAAAAATCAGATACCTCTCCATCAATGTTATCATTTTTCAATTTTCATCCTTAATAAATTACCCTGTACTACTTAAATACAAAGGACAAAGAGCTAGAATCTTTTTTTAAGAGAGATTTTTGCTATAGAGTGTGTGTTGACCTGAGAGATGGAGACAGAAAGCGAGAAATCACCCCCTTCCCAAGGGGGATGGCCATGCCACAATCTTTTCCTTTCCTTTCTTCTCTCAGGATTGTGGGTATGTACACACTTGTTCCCTACATGAGTTTTAAGCTGCCAGGTCCAGAACTCGAGTCATGAGTATGTGGGAGTCCAGCGATGTAACCATTATGCCACCTGCTGGTCCCAAAAGAGCTAGAATTCTAAGACAAATGAATTGTAAATTTTTGCTTTGGTTTTAGAACTTCACAAAGAAGTAACTATGGAGCCAGCAGGTAGCATGAGGTTAAGGCACTACTATCCCACATGGCCAATTGTAGTTTTTTTTTTTTTTTTGAGAGGTTTTTTTTTGCTACAGGGTGCGTGAGCTCGCCAGACAGACAGAGAGAGACAGAGAGACAGAAAGCAAGAAATCACCCCCCCCCAGGGGGGATGGTCACACCGCAATCCCTTCTCCTCCATTCTCCTCTCGGGATCTTGAGCACGCACGCACACGAGCCCGGCATGAGTTCTAAGCCACCGGGTCCGGGATGCGAACCATGGTTGACTACGTGGGAGTCCAGCGACATAGCCATTACGGTAACTGCTGGTTCCCGCCAATTGTAGTTTGAGACCCAGACCTGGTGGCTTGAAAATCATGCCAAGCACATGTGTGCATCTGACCAAACTCTCAGAGGAGAATGGAGAAGGCATTGCGGCATGGCTATTCCTGCCGGGGAGAGTGATTTCTCACTTTCCCTCTCATTGTCTCTTTCTGACAAGTGCACGCACCCTACAGCAAAAACCTAGGGGAAAAAAAGAAAAAAAGAAAGAAGTATTTAAATACAATATCTTAGGGGGAAAAAACCTGGAATAAGATAAACAGAAGAAATATAAAATGACCAACATCATAGGAAAGAGACAGCAACAGAGTTATGGATCTTATACTTAAGTGTTTAAATAAACATTTGTATTGGAAGCTATATTTCCAATTTCTAAAATCAGTGCTGGAATGTTTTTAAGAGACGTTCCCCTATTGAAGAAAGCTGGTGGCCACCTACACAGGAGCCACGTGGGAGCCCGGCAGGGGTAGCAGAATGCAGAGGGAGATAGCTTGTGAACTCTGCTCCCGCATCCTCCAGCTACACACCATGCTCATAAACGTGGTGTCAAACTAGGACCAGGAGCCAGCTAAGCTAATCGCAGACAACCTGCCCTAACGAAAGGAAACAGTAAGATGCAACAGGACAGAAGCCGTCAGGACCATGCACAGGGCACAGTGGGAACTCTGCTGGAACTTCCTCTACAGTTACCTACTACCCAGTCTGCATTCTAGGCAATGCCGAGGAATGCACCACAGGCAGAAAAGATCAAGGAAACCATTCGCCTCGATGCATTTAATGGAATTGGCAACCCGTGATGAAAGTAACACAAGATCCTGGAAAGCCCGGGAAGGAAAGGAACAACAACATGAAGTCCACTCTCAGAAACAGTTAACTGACACAAAAGGGAACAGGCCTCAGGGAGAAGAACCCAGACACAGAGTCAGCTGGACGCATCCCACTGCAGCTGACGGCCTCAGCCTCTCAGGACATCACCTGGCCTCTGTGCTACTCAGGCTCCTCCTCAATAAAGTATGGGGAGGACCTGGTATTAAAGAACCTGGCCCATGAGAGGGGCTCTCTGAACATTTTCTCCATTCTACCCTGTGGTTGTAAGGCTTCTTTTTCTTATTTTATTTAACTTAACTAATTGATTCTAATTTGACCAGACAGAAACAGAGAGAGAGCGAGGGAAAGTAAGAAAGCAAGCCACCAGGTCCAGGACTTGGAACCACGGTCAGCCATGTGGGAGTCCAGTGCCCTCAACCAGCACACCAACTGCCGGCCCCTAAGGCTTCTTTTTCAAATCTAGTGGTGTTTACCTCCTGGACCACTGATTCTGAATCCAGTGGGTCAGCTTTCTCCTTCTCAGGGTTCCTTAGGTTTCCTAAGTCTTCCCTGATTACAGAGGTGTCAACGAGATGAAAAACAAGAATGCTCAGGTAGGGACCACGAGGTTAGGGCTCTGGACTCTCACATGGCCAACCATGGTTCAAATCCCAGGCCTGGTGGCTTGCTTTCTTACTTTCCCTCCTTCCCTCTGTCTATCTCTGGTGAGTGCACAAGTCCTATAGGAAATTAAATAATAATAATAATAAATAAAATAATCCTTTTTTTTTAACTGTACAGTTTCTACTTACTTAGGATGGGATAGTTTAATTCACCAAAGAGGAAAGTCTTCACACTTAAGTAAATGTATCTACCACCTAAAACTGACCAGTTTTTATAGTAATTTATATACAATGAACACCAACTTCTTCACAGGAGTATCAATAAGATCATGCTTATTAAATTCTTCAAATTAGTAGGATTTCTACAGTATGAAATCTCTAATATCTAATATTATGTATTTTCTTCCTATAAGCATTTTTTTAGTTCACAGTGAGTAGTCCTTTCTGAAAGAACTCTTCCACTTACATGTTAAAACAATGTATTTTTACCCTCTTTAAGCCTCCTTAATATTGATATTTAATAAGCCGTGTCTTTTAACTAAAAGCTCCTATACTACCAAAATAGTATTTTCACCACGATGAGTCATCTAACGTGTAATGAGCTGTCTCAGAACAAAGCCTTTCGACATTGTCCACTTTTAAAAACTTCTCTCCTTTCTGATTGTCAAGTGACTCCTGATTCCCCAGTTACGGCTGTTCAGTAGTCACTGCTTCAGCAGACCTCCTCTCCTTTGTGTGCCCTCAGAAGTGTTACGAGGTCTGGAGTCAGCCATGGACTTTCCACATTCACCGAACCTATATGGTTTCTATGTTGCATCATTTCTTTGATGCCTCAAAAGCTGTGACTTCCCATTGAAGGTGGTCCCACGCTCACTGCATCCATAATATTTAACTTCTGTATGGATTCTCTGATGCCTCATTAGGTGTGATTTTCTAGTGAAAGACTTCCCACATTTACTACATTTATACGGTCGCTCTCCTGATGAACTCTCTGATGTACAATGAGCTGTGCCTTCTCAAAAAATCTTTGGCACAGTCACTGCATCTATAGGTTTTCTCTCCTATATGATTTCTCTGGTGTTTAACGAGTTGCACTTTCTGAACAAATGCTTTTCTGCATTCACTACTTTCATAGGATTTCTCCCCTGTGTGAATTCCCTGATGCCTAAGGAGCTGTGACTTCCAGGCAAAAGCTTTTCTGCATTCAGTACATTCAAGGGTTTCTCTCCAGTGTGTGTTCTCTCATGATGAGTAAGACTTGACTCTTCACTGAAAGTTTTCCTGCATTCACTGCAGTCATAAGGTTTCTCCCCACTGTGTGTTCTCTGGTGTGTTAGGAGCTGTGACTTTCCAAAGAATGTTTTTCCACATTCAATACATCTGCAGGGCTTCTCTCCTAGATGAATTTTTTGATGTCTTATTAGCTCTGACTTTTTGAAGGCTTCTTCACAATCACTACACTGGTAGTTCTTCTCTCCTGTATGAGTGATCTGATACTTAAGAAGCTGCGGTTTTCTAATGAAGACTTCGCCACATTCACTGCATTCATAGGGTTTCTCTCCTGTATGAATCTGCTGATATCTAATGAGGAGTGAGTTCCTGCTGAAGGCTTTTTTACACGCACAACATGCATAAGGTTCCTTCACTGTATGAGTCCTATGAGTAATAAGCTGCGACCTCCAAAAGAAAGCTTTTCCACAGTCACTACATTTATAGGGTTTCTCTCCTGTATGTGTTCTCTGATGTGCAATGAGCTTTAATTTCTGGGAGAAAGCTTTCCCACAGTCACGGCAACCATAGGGTTTCTCTATTGTATGAGTTATATGATGTCTTTTAAGCTGTGACTTCCTGCTGAAAGTTTTTCCACATTCGCTACATCCATAGGGCTTCTCTCCAGTATGAGTTCTCTGATGTAAAATGGGCAGTGACTTTCTGCTAAAAGTGTTTTGACACTCACTACACTATACCCATATGGTGTTTCTCCTGAATGAGCCCTCTGATGAATAGTGAGCAGTGATTTTTGTGAGAAAGATTTCCCGCATTCACTGCATTGATAGAGTTTCTCTCCTCTATGAGTTCTCTTATGCACAGTAAGTTGTGACTTCTTATTAAAACTTCTGGCACACTCCATGCATAAGTAGACTCCTGTGCGTGTTACATGATTTGCAATTAGCCATTACTGTTGCCCTTTGTACATTTACTGCAACCACAGTATTTTATCCCACCACAGGTTCTGTCCGATTTGATGAAGAATAACAACTTATTAAGCTCATCAAGTTTCTTTTTCCCACAGTTAGTTTTTGGAATAAAAAAATCAAAAAGATGTTTCAAACATTTTTCACCTGTGCCACATTTATGGGGTCTCATTTCTAAATTAACAAGGTTTATGCTTATATTAAATATTTTCCCCAAAACATATTCATGGTCTCTCTCCATAATTTTAAGCCTCTCAGGATTATCTTGCTGCCACATTTTGCAATTATCATTTAGCTAGACTTGTTCTGAAATGTCTTGTCCCAGGTGTCCTTTATCTATTTTCCATGAGTCCTCTTGTTCCTCCTTGAAAATCTCATCAGGTTTGATAATTTGGTAACCCAAGAAAATTAGATTGCTTAGTTCTCCAACATCACATCTCCGTATACATTCTTTTGAACAGGATTAAGTAGCTGCCACTCCTCCAATGAGAAATCCACAACCACACCCTCAAATCATACCTGGAAAAGCATAATATCTGTGACTTGATCATTTTCGGCTACTCTTGAAAATCAACTCTGTTTTGTAACTTCTTCTCCAAACACAGGGGAGGGCATCCTCTGGTCACAGATTCATAAACTAAGAATACATCCTTAGTCCTAGGGCCTCTTCTTTCTTTGTTTTTTTCTCTTTTAAAATTTTTTGTTGTTGTTTTGCTATAGCACACGCTTGTGGAAATTTCTGCCTGTATTGCCAGAGCATGCAGGAGAGCACATAACCCCTAGAGAACACAGGCTCACGGATATTTAAATTCATTTGCTGTCCTTGGACCATGTCACTTTCATTCAACCAGTGACAGAAACAGAGCTGAAGATTTCTAGGGCACAAGACCATACAGAGATGGTATTTCCTGCATAACGTCGAGCCTAGCATGTGTAGTCTCCCCTGCAGTGTGCAGTTACATGAGCTAGGCACGGATTCTAAGGAGCTCCTAAGCACCTAGAACCGCAGCAGGTCACACCCAGCACACAGCTCCAGCGCCACAGGTGAGGGGGATGGGGTAGTTGGCAGAGCACGCTGGCTGACAAGTCTAACTGGGAGAGATCTGGAGCCTCAGCTCATGGTCTCGGCTTTGCCCCCAACTTCAATGTCCCCTGAAACCTTGCAGTGCAAAAGCAATGCAGCCTAACCCTAAAAATTCTTTTAAAAAATGCCCAGGTTGTGGCCTGCAGATGGCATAATGGTTACGTCACTGGATTCCAATATGCGACCACAGTTAAGAGTGCCAGACTCAGTGGCTTAAAAGTCACACTGGACATGTGTGTATACATGCTCAAAATTCTGGGAAGAGAATGGAGGAGGGGGAATTACAGCCTGACCATCCCCCTTGGGGGGTGATGTCTCACTTCCCCTCTCACGGTTTCTGTCCTTGTATCTCTCTGGTAAGCATGTGCACACATGTGCACTCAGGAAAAACTCTCTTTAAGAAAAAAAAAAAAGTCGACAATATCACCGATCCTGAAAGTCATCTACACAAGCAAGGCCCAGAGAATCAAAGGGAAGAAAAGAAAACCCTTCCCAGTCAAAACTGCAACCCTGTCTGAGTGAGAGTCAGCAGGCCAAACAGCCGCAGGAGGATTAGCCTGTGAGAGAGGAAACCTTAGGAAGCTGGGGAGGGGAGAGGGTCCAAGCTATGAAAACAGAACAGGTCCCTGAAGAAGGGACTGATGCTTTTGAAAAATAACCAAACATAACTTCCAGAAAGAGAAAGCAATTCCTTCTAGAGAGTGAGGAATCTGGAACAAGGAAGGGTAGCATGGTAGACTGTAGTATTTCTCATAAAATTTTTTAAAAAGTATCAGTAAAACTTAATACAGGGATTGATTAAAGGAGAAAAGTCATGATCATCTCAACAAACAGAAAAAGTATTTCATAAAATGTAATAAAGATGATCCCAAACCTTTCATGGTTTGACTTAGAATTTTTTGACGTTACTAGGGTGTAAGAGCAATGCACATTCAGTAGAAACCATAGCTCGAATACCCATAGCACCAGTTCTGTTTTTCACGTTCAGTATTCCACAGATTATATGCGATATTCAACACACATGAGAAGACAGGATTTGGTTGAATTATTCTGCCCCACCATTGGCTAGCCCAGGTGTTAGGAGCATGTGTAAGGTACGGTATGTTAGGCTAAGCTATGACATTAAGCAGGTAGGGCGTATTAGATGCATCTCTGACTTCCAGAATTTTCAATTTATGATGGGTTTACCATGATATAATCTCATGAAAAGGATGAGTATTGTACTCTGATTTTTAGTTTTACTTATTTTTTTAAAAGTTTCTTTAAAAATTATTTATTTAATTCATTTCATTGTTATTTTTTTTTTAATTTGACCAGAGACAGACAGAGAGAGAGAAAGAGAGAAAGGGAAGGCGAGAAAGCAAGCTGCCAGGTCTGGGTCCTGAGCCACAGTCAGCCATGTGGGAATCCAGCACCGTTAATCACAATGCCACTTCCTGGTCCCAGGACTTTGATTTTTAAAACTGTCAATATTTGCTTTGGCAAACTAGGAGAGAAGAATGCCTGTAAGTCAACACAGGTTGCTGCTTAAAAGCCATCAGGCAGATGAAGGCCACCATCCACCTACTGTTCAATATTGGAACAGAAGGTGTCCTAGCCAGGACATGAGGACAAGGACAGGAAGGGAAAAACACACCTAATGACAGAAACGAAAACTCTCAGGTACCCAGAGATGAACCTATAAAAAGATATGGAATACAATTTCCTGAGTGTAATACTGTCCTGGAGTTATTTAAGACATTACCACTGGGGTAAATAGAGTGAAGGGTACAAGGGATATTTCTGCATTATTTCATACATCTGCCCATGAGTCTAGAAATATTTGAAAATCAAAAAAGTAAGGAAAAACAGATAAGGAAAGTCTTTGTGCAGAAAATGATAAAACTTCGCTGTGGAAAATAAGACCCAAGAACACAAGTGATGTATCACATACAGGGACAGTAAGATTCAGTATCATCACAGTACCAAGTCTCCAAATTAATCCATAAATTCTATGCATTTTCAGTAAAAACCCAAACACATTTCTGTGCCAAATTTGTTCAGCAAAACATAAGCTCACAGTGAAGAAGAGAGTTAATTTAGAACAGGGAGGTAGATGGACTCACTCTTGTCAGGGTGATTATAAAGTGGTGATACCGAAAGACGGATATACCAAAAGAACAGAGGTAAAAGTCAGTCAGACCCTTTACAAGGGAAGCCAGTATACCAAAGGGAATTTCCAGTCAGTAGGTAAAGAATGGATTGTCCAACTAGTAAACTGGGACCACTGACCATAAAAAACAGGCAAGTTAAACCTTAGGGGGAGGAGAAGATTTCTTAACACCAAAGTACAAGATGAAAGATCAAAAAGTTTGCTTTCAGAATACATCAAACTTTTTAAGACTAAAGAAACTACAGATGTGAAAGACTAGCAGATGGCGTAATGGTTCCGGCACGGGACTCCCATGTAGACAATTGCAGCCTGAGAACCAGACCCGACAGCTTAAAAAATCTCACGCTGGTGTGTGTGCATGCACGCCCCAAATCCTGAGAGAAGAATGGAGGAGAAGAGATTGCAGGGTGAGCATTCCCCATGGGGGATGATCTCTTGCTTTCTGTCTCTCTGGCAAGTTCACGTGTTCTATAGAAAAATCTCTCTCTCAAAAGAAAAAAAAGAAGGAAAAAACAAACTTTCAAACAGTAGTTCTCTTGTATAGAAGGCAAGAGTAAATTATAGATGGGAAGAAATTTCTTAAGCTGTATTTCTTATGTTTCTTTTTAAAAAATAGACCTGAAGCAAAGACTGCAAAGTGTTAATGCTTTTTAATTCTGGGTACTGGACAAAGGTGTCTGATATTTTCTATATATTTTAAATATTTCTTAATTATAAAAATGCATATGATAAAGCAAAGATAACCAACAGAAGAACTAAAGAAAAATATATAAGGTTGTCAGGAAAGTCATCTGTTTTTCTATGCAAAAATTAGTTACGACTTTCCAGGCAACTCAACAGATCAAACACTGAAAACAAAGAGGAAAGGGATCTAAGTGAGCTCAAGTTCCATGGTTCATGTTGTGGGTTAATACTGTCTCTAGGTGATGAATCAAAAAACAGTAGTGAAGAACTAGCAGGTGGCATGGTGGTTAAGGCGCTCGACTCCCACATGGCCGACCACAGTTCAAATCCTGAATCTGGAGCCTTGAAATTCATGACAGGTGCATGTGTGCTCCCTCCCCCCCAAGAAACAGGAGTGTAAGCACACTTCTATAGTATCTAGTTATGACAGTAGCCTACAACAGATCTAAAACCACAAAAAGTGGAAACCTGCCACAATTCATTTTAAGTGTGCTTGACCATTTAAAATATTACCATGTACATGCATTAGCTTGAAAAATGTTTGTTTTCTGGTTTTTATTTTTTTTTAGAGAAATGGGAAAATTGTTAATGTCCAAACTGAGGAGTTAAAAAAAATTTTCATACTTTCCCTAACAGATGTTTTTATATTGGAAACTAATGTAATTATCATATGGCAGAAATTTGTGAATATTTTACTGCAGTGAAATTAAAATACTGTATAAACCACTATATACTTTGGCAAATATGCCCCCAGGAAACCCAATGCAAGTCCTCAAGTAGCAAAACCGACTTACCCTGAAATAATGTTGTAACTGAGAGCAGGATGGTCTCTTGAGACAGGAGGAACAAGAGGTTCTGGTTGCCAATCTTCAATCAACTCCTCCGTTTCCTTCAGGAGAAAATGAGTTAAAATATAACACAGTGTTAGTGACCTTACAACAACTCTGGCAGGATCTGAATTACAAGGAAACGTCACAGTAAAGACACTGCTAAAAAGAGTGCATCTGACTGCTGTGGCCAGAAGAAAACAGAGCCCCTCCTGAGTTCTGTACACCTATGCCACTTTCTTTCCTTAGCACAAGCTGAAATTCCTTCATATGTCGTTTTGTGGGTAATCTGACAAATGGAGAAAACTTTCTCTGTCCAGAGTTTTTCCCTCACCGTACACAACACATCAAAACATGGTTTGGGGTGTGGGCAAACAGGACTCTTTCCAATCTGAATCTTCTTTATGGAGACCAAGGGAAAATCTGTCCTCAACCCTCTGAAGTAAGTTGTGCTTGTCCTGAGCAACTGAAGAGACCAGAGTGAAGACCTTCAAAGTCTGGCAGCTGCCAGAGCTTTCCTCTGACCACCTACCTGTCGGACTGTTTACTCTAAGCAACGTGCATGGGACTGCAGAGTGGTCTTCCTCTGGGAACGACTCTGTCCCTAGCTTTCCCCACACTTCGCCTACCCTGCTATTTCATTCCCTTCAGTTTCCTTATATCCCAGAACACGTTTTACTATGTGTACTTGAGCCTCTACAAATCCTTCTGAGACGTAGCAACCACAGTCACATACAATGAACAGTAAATTGGTGATTTAATTTCTTACCTTCAGTGTAAGATCAGATCGTTCTTATAATTTGTAAGTTTTACAGAAAAGAAGTCTGATTATCCAGAGTATTAGGATTCCTTCCAAAACAAGATGGTAGGCGGGTGCCTAAGAGTAAGCAGAACACAAAACAAAAAATCAAAAACTTTCAAAACCTGCACATAAAATTTAAACACACTTGCATAGACTGCCTCGCATGACCTTTAACAATTAAGGCCTCTTGCAGTTTACTCTCAAATCTCCCTTTGTTTTCGTTTTCATTCATTTTTTTAAAGAATTATTCATTACATTTATTTATTCACTATTAAATTTGCCCAGAGAGATACACAGAGAGAGGGAGTGAGAGAGCAAGCCACCAGGAGTTGAACCAGTCGGGAAGTCCAGCACCTTAACCACCACGCCACCTGCCAGCCCCTTCCTTTTCCTATTTCTAGCAGTTGCCAATATCTCCTTCAAGCAAAAAAATCCTCAGCTTTTAAAACCTCCTTAGGGGAGGCCTGCAGGTGGCAGGGTGAGTAAGGCACTGAACTCCCACATGACAGACCATGGTTTGAGTCCCCTACCGGGAGGCTTGCTTTTTCACTTCTGTCTCGCTCGGGTGAGTGCATATGCCTTACAGCAAATTAAAATAATAATAATAAAATAATTCTTTATTAGAAAAAGAAAAACTTTGGGGCTGGCAGGTGGCTTGGTGGTAAAGCGTGCCAACCTGGTTCAAATTCTGGACCTTGCAGCTTTCTTTCTCGCTTCCCACCCCCTCCTCTCATTCTGTCCCTCTTTGGTAAAATTTAAAAAAAAAATAGTAAGTTGGGACCAGCAGTAGCGTAATGGCTATGTCGCTGGACTCCCATGTAGTCAACCACGGTTCCCGTCCTGGACCCGGTGGCTTAAAACTCACGCCGGGCACGTGTGTGTGTGTGCCTAAGATCCCGAGAGGAGAACGGAGGAGAAGGGATTGTGGCGTGACCATCCCCCTGGGGGGTGATTTCTCGCTTTCTGTCTCTCTGTCTCTGTCTGGCGAGCGCACGCGCCCTCTAGCAAAAACGTCTCCAAAAATACAAATAAAAAAAAAAAATAAGTAAACAAATAAAGTTAAATAATTCTTAAAAATAAAAAGGAAAAACTTCCTTAGGAATAATTATATTAAAAAACAAAATCTGACACAGAATCCCAATATTTAAAACAATATCAACTAAAGGGGCCAGAAGGTAGTGTGATGGTTAAGGCCACTGGACTCCCACATGGTTGAATGCTGTTTGAATCCCGGCCCTGGTGGCTGGTTGGCTTGCTCTTTCTCTCTCTCTCTCTCTCTCGCTCGCTCTCACTCTATCCATACCTGGTCAAATTATAACATAAATAAGTAGTATAAATAAAGTTAAATAAAAATAACACTTTAAAAAAACAAAACAAAACAAAAACAAAAACGGCTATCAAACCTTCAGGTGATTTAAACTTTTACTGATGGGAAATAACTAATGAAACACTTCACTGCTTAACTAGTCTACCACCTCCATCTACTCATAGAAGAGTTAACAGTTTTATGGAAATCAGCTGCCAAAATTCTGTATTTTTTATTTTAAAGAATTAATTTAATTTATTATTATTACTTTTTAATTTGACCAGAGAAAGAGAGAGCAAGCTGCCAGGTCTGGGACTCGAACTGTCACCTATTGGCCCCAGTTGCTACAATTCTTTATATTATTTTTTTTGAGAGACTTTTGCTATAGCATGTGTGCGCTTGCCAGTGAGACAGAGAGAGAGAGAGAGAGAGACAGAGAGACAGAAAGCACAAAATCACCCCCAGGGAAGATGGCCATGCTACAATCACTTCTCCATTCTCGCCTTGGGATTTTGGGAACATGTATACACGTGCCCAGCCTGAGTTTTAAGCCATCAGATCCAAGACTCAAAACATGGTCGACCACATGGGAGTCCAGTGATGTAACCATTACGCCATCAGCTGGTCCCTCTAGTTGCCATAATTCTTAACGTTTTATACATTTTACTATATTTTCTATCCGGATAAATCTCTTTAAATTCTGGGAATGTGGCAGGAAAAAAAAAAGGCTATATGTACTTAAAGGAATAGCAGAACTCTTCTCTACCACAGCTCCCCAGAAGCGTGTAGTGTTTTCCATGTCAGCAGGTGTTAAGAGATCTTAGTGAAAATCATCTCAGGTCATCAACTGTGTTTTCAGGATAAAGACCAAGCTGCCTTTTCATGTGGAAGATTCCAGATATCAACTCAACAGCAAGTCAGTCAGTGAAGGGGTGCCCTACTTGAATGTGCTGTCACTGGAAAAATCATTTGAAAGAGGCATTCAGAAAACTAAATACAAATTATTTTCAAACATTAGAAAATAACTATGCACCAGTTTAAAAAACCCAAACCAGAATTTGGAGACTGGAAAATTGTTGACAAATAGCTTATATTTTCAAGTTGAGGGACCAACAGATGGCGTAATGGACTGGATGTCACTGGACTCCCACGTATTTGACTGTGGTTCAAGACCCAGACCTGGTGGCTCGAACTCATACCAGAGGGGTTGTGTGCCCAAAATCCTGACAGGAGAATGGAGGACAAGGAATTGTGGTGTGGCCATCCTCCCAGGGGTCGTTTCTCTCTTTTTGTCTCTCCAGTGAGTGCATGCACCCTATAGCAAAAATCTCTCAAAAAAATCATTTCAAGTCAATGCAGAAATAACTTCGAAACTATACATATATGCTACACGTACACGCGCAGTTATTTCTCTTAGGTGTACTACTGGGTTAGTGGAAAAGTACTGACGTCCTTTTCTATGCAAAAATGTGACGTGACTATTCCGACGACCCAACGTGAAAGACTCCACTTCTATACACAAAGTGCATGGAAACTGGGAGCAAGAACACAAGTCTCTCAGATGATTTTTAAATTTTGCTGAAGTGACTCAATTCATTTAGGAATAAATCTAAATACCTTTGAATTTTCTCAATAATTGTATTCCATCAGGCAAACATCTCTCCAAGTCACTAGTTAACAGCACATCCCAAAAGAAATCCCTCCAGCCAAAGTTCAGACACTACTTTCCTAGAGAATTAATAATCACAAATGCCACTGTTTTTCCTGGCCAGGAAATGTAACATACAGAAGGCAATCTCCAGTTTTAGGGCATGAGAAGTTAGAGTAAACTGCCTTCGACAAAATTATTTACTTGTTTAAAAAAAAAATCATTAAAAAAAATCAAGTTTACTGGCTACAATTAACCTATGTTCGGCATTTCTTAAGCAAACATAAGGGTAGGAGAGCCACAAGTGTTCTCTCAACCATTTTTCAAGAAAAAAATCCCTCTACATGTTGCAATGGAAGACACCATCACTGTCCCTCCGAGTAAGCAGCAAAAAGTTTCAAAAAATTTCAAAAAGTGAAATTCATTCACTTTAAAAGTACATTCTGTGAGCACTTGGCAGGTTCCCTGCACCTAGATCTGAGGAGCCCAGTGCGGTAGTCACTGGTCACACGTGGCTGTTTGAACTTCTATTGAAGCTAAGTTAAATTAAAAACTCAGTTCCTCATTGACCCTGTATGGCACAGCTGGGAGTCAGAAGCACACACTTTGCAGGGCAGTGCAGGGAAGCTCAGTTGTTGAATCAAGTCTCCCAGACTGACATTGTGCTTTCCTACTGGTTTTCATAAGCGAAATAGCTAGCCTTCAAAAAGCTACGCTCTAAAAATCTACTAAAACAGTTGGGTCTTCTTAAAACAGAAAAAGAGATACATGCAGAAGAAGCACAAACAACTTCACGGGACTTCAACGTTAAAAGCCCTAAACCACTTGGCTTCATTTTAAACTCCTTCCTTTCTCGACAGACCAAAGCCCAGCTTATTACCATCTTTCTTCCCACGGAACTGCCCCACAGGCCCAAGGCCCTGACCTCCTTCCTCCCCAGTCGGAGGCCTTCCGGCGCATCTTCACCACTTAGCTCCAGCACCGGTTCCAAACCTGGATTTTGAGGGCCCGTGTGTCTCCTGCGTCCCGCCGCGGTGGACAGGCCAGAACCTGGGCCCAATCCAGAGCGGAGCTCAAACCCAGAGCCGACGACGGGCCCCTGACCCCCGCCCCCGCCCCGCCGGGACTGGCCCTCCCTGAAGCCCGGACAGAGCGAGGCCGGCTTCGGGCAGACAGCGCCGGCCTCGCCGAGTCCACGTGCGCCTTCCCACCCGCCCAGCACGGGGCTGGTCGTGGCCGTTCTGGCCGGGACCCACCTCGTAGACCGCCTGTACCATCTCGACCTTCAACCACCGCTCCGTGGCGGTCGCCACCGTCAGCACCGGAACGTCCTACCGGAAGACGGGTCACCCGTACAACGGATCTGCGTAACACCCAGTGACGTCTACGCAGGGGCGGGGCGGGCGGAAGGCTGGCCCCGCCTCCTCGCCCGTGCGCACTAAGCAGCTGGGGGTCCCGGGGCAGCTGCGGGAGAGGAGCGCGCTGGGGATGAGACCTAGAGACCAGCTCCTCTGATCTCGCTTACCCTGCGTGGTTCCGGTCAGTCTGTGCTTGCCCAGGACGAAGCAAGCACTGCGATGTGGTCGTCAGCTGGATGCAGGCAGTATTATTAAGATAACTGCACCCTAATTACAAAAGTAATCCAGGCATGCATTATCATTAAACAAGACACACAAATATATGCAGAAATTGCCCGCTTTTCTGACACGCGACGTAGTACCAGCAATATTTAAGGCTTTTTTAAAATTTTTATTTTTTTATATACATTCAATCACATTATTTAGCTTACAATGTGAACATTTCAATGTGTGAACATTTCTCCCCAGTCCAGTTGATCAAAATATCTTCAACCGATAAAACCACACCTCCCAATCACATCAATGCTCTGCCTCCGTAGCCCTCCTCAGAATGTCCTTCGTTAGGCCCCAGTCGTCCACACACACACATCTGGCATTCACACCATCTCTTGTGTTTTTACAACCTTTAGTCGATCAGTTTCAGACATACAGTGCAGACGCTCCGTACATATTAAGTGGGGACATACACTGTCTCTCCTTCATATCCTGGCTTGCCTCACTCAGCAGTAAATCTTCCATATTCTTCCACTTTCTGTCAAAAGCCAGGGTTTTCTTGGTTTTTATGGCTGAATAGTATTCCATTGACTATATGTCCCCCAGTTTTTCAATCCTTTCATCCGCACGGAGGCATTTGGGTTGGTTTCATGTCTTAGCAATCGTGAATAGTGCTGCAATAAACATCGATGTGCAAGCACTTTTCGAATGAAGAATTCTTCTGTCCTCTGGGTAGATACCGAGGAGTGGGATTGCTGGATCATATGGTAGTTCTCTTTGTAGATTTTTTTTTCTTTTTTTGGAGAGGCTTTTGCTATAAGGGCGTGTGCACTCGCCAGACAGAGACAGAGAGACAGAAAGTGAGAAATCACCCCCCAGGGGGGATGGCCATGCCGCAATCCCTTCTCCTCCATTCTCCTCTCGGGATCCTGGGCACGCATGCACATGCACCCGGCGTGAGTTTAAGCCACCGAGTCCAGGACCTGAACCACGATTGAATACGTGGGAGTCCAGCAACACAGCCATTACGCCAACTGATGGTCCCTATTTGTAGATTTTTGAGGAATCTCCAAACTGTTCTCCACAGGGGCTGGACCAATTTACATTCTCACCAGCAGTGTAAGAGTTCCCCTTTCACCACACTTCCACCAACAGTTAACATTTTTTTTTTTTTAATCTTAGACATTATAACTGAGGTTAGGTGGTACCTCATTGTTGTTCTGATCTTCATTTCCCTTATGATGTGGGATGTTGAGCATTTTTTCATATGCCTTTTGACTATTTGTATGTCATCTTTTTTTTTCTTTTTTTTTGGAGAGGTTTTTGTTATAGGGTGCGTGCGCTTGCCAGACAGACAGAGAGAGACAGAGAGACAGAAAGGGAGAAATCACCCCCCAGGGGGGGTGGCCATGCCGCAATCCCTTCGCCTCCATTCTCCTCTTGGGTTCTTGGGCATGCACGCACACACGCCCGGCGTGTCTCAAGCCACCAGGTCTGGGAACCGAATCACGGTCGACTACGTAGAAGTCCAGCGACATAGCCATTCTGCTAACTGCTGGTCCCCTCAATGTCTGTTTTTCTACAACACAACATTGGTGGCAATGATGTGCACTGGTACCAAGAGCGCCCAGGAATGGCCCCCGGACTCCTCATGTGTCATAAAAGCAGTCAACCTTCAGGGGTCCCTGATTGATTCTCTGACGCCAAGCCTGGAACCTTGGCCTTCCTGACCATCTCAGGACCCCAGGCTAAGGACAAGGCTGATTATCACTACCACTCCTTCTGTGACAGCCTCGAAGCTCTCATGGTGTTCTAGGATGGGGAGTAACTAAGACAAGAACCTGTCTGCTGGCCCCGGGGCTTCTCTGTTCAGCACCCACCTGGGGCCAACTCAGCTGCATCCTTTGTCCTCAATTATGGATCTCAGATCCTCTCCAAAAAAGTTTGCCTTGAGAATATGTTGGGACCCTCTCAACTTCTGTCCCCAAACGCAGTCATTCTCAACAGCACAGTGTGTAATTCTCTCAAGTGTAGCGATTAGCACTGAATGCCAGGGGCAGGCTGTCCTGGGGTCACAGTTCAAGCAGTACACTAGTTTGTGAGGCCTCAAGAGTCAAATGCCACAGCCCTGGCCCTTTCACTCACAGATGCTCAGCTCTTCTGGGTTCTGGGGCTGGAAGGAGCAGCACCTCTGTTTACAGGTGCCTGTCTTCTGGCTGTGTTCAGAGCCATGTGCTCTTTGTGCCCACATTTCTTTTAAATGGCTGTCACAGAAGGGGTGGTAGTGAGAATCAGCCTCGTCCTTAGCCTGGGGTCCTGAGACGGTCAGGGAGGCCAGGGAGGCATCATTCCTCTCAGCTCAGGGGCTCTTCCTTATTACCCCATTCAAACTGCCTTACCTCCATAAAGGCCCAAGCTTTCAAAAATCTCCACACTGGCTGCTTAGGTAGAAACAGAAGCAATTTAGTCCAGCTCCGTCAGACTTCTAGGATGTCAGCTCTGCAGAGACTGTCCATCCAACCACGTGATAAATACATTTCATGTCCCCGGCTCTAGATGTTGTGTGGGGTCCAGTGTGCGAGGTAGGTCAGACAGGAAGGAACTGTCTCCTGGAAGCTGACACTATCTAAAGAAAGAGGACACTCATAAAAATATCTTCGGAAATAACACATACTTCAGGAAAATGAAGAGAGGTCAGTGTGGGAGCACTGATGGTAGCAGGGAGTAACTGACCAGGAAGATCCTGTCTGATGAAGGTCATGAGGTCAGCACTGCATATGAAATGAAAGAGGAGGAGCTGAGAGGCGGGGCCAGACAGAGGTCTGCATACAAATGTGGACTACAGGGCCATGGATGAGGACAGGAGTAGGTGGGGTGGAGAAGGTGGCCACACTATGCCTGTATCAGGGGCAGGAGATGCTGAAGAAGGGGGTGTAGGCGAGAAGGGCCCAGGCTAAGCTCTCAGTGACTGCAGAGGATGTGGGTGAGCTGCAGCCAAATGCGATGGTGTCGGTGATGCCATCTGGTTAAGTCAGCACCACTTGGTAACTCATGAACCACACCAAATAGGAATATATACACTGAAGATGCTGAGTATGGCAATCTCAAATGCAAACCAATGAGGCCCTGGCTGAGGCAAAACCATTTAACAAAAATCAACACTCTGTCATCATCAAAATAAATAAGTAGAAATTCTCAATAAATTTAAACTAGAAGGAAACTACCTCTACATAATAAAGAACAGATGAAAAACCTAGAGCTTACGGCATGTGCAAAAGTGAAAGACTATAATATTTTACTCTAAAGGGAGAAACAAGATCCCCATTTTCATCACTTTTACTCAGCAAAGTATTGGAAGATTTAACAGAGCAAGGGAGAAAAAGAAAAACAAAAAAGAAATCAAAATAGGAACAAAATGAAGTAAAATGATACTTGTTTTCAGATAAGACTATCAGTGGGGCTAGCAGGTGGTGTGGTGTTAAAGGGTGCTGGACTCCCACATGGCTGACTGCGGTATGAGTCCCGGACATGGTGGCTTTCTCTCTCTCTCTCTCTCTCTCTCTCTCTCTCTCTCTCACTGTGCCCCTCTCTAGTCAAATCTTAAAAATAAAGTTAAATAAAGTTAAATAAAATAATTCTTAAATAAAGTTAAATAATTCTTAATAAAAAGTCTGTCAATGTAGAAACCACTAAAAAAACCCCTTCGATTACTGTCATAACTAATAGAGAAATTGTTCGAAATTAGCAGAAATGAATACTTTCCACTTCTATAATGAACCATAGACAATGAAAATGATATTAAGAAAACAATCCAACTAATAACAGCACCCAGCCCAGAATAACAAAAATACTTAGGAATAAACACAACCAAGAAGATGAAACACTCCTCCATTTTTAACTACAAAACATTTCTAAAAGAAATTTTAAAAATAAACAAACTAAGGGAATAGCAAGACTTTTGTTTAACCATATCCATAATCAAGCTACCTTCCGTTTCAACCAAACACTCCTGGATTAGAAGAATAAATACGGGTGAACAAGCAGGTGGTGTGGAGGTTAAGACAAAAGACCCCACATGGCTGAGACTGTGGTTCAAATCTTAGGACCCAGAGGCTTGAAAATCATGCTAGGTGTGTGTGTTTGTGTGTGTGTGTGTGTGTGTGTGTGTGCCCAAAACCCTAAGAGAAGACTGGAGGAGAAAGGATTACAGCATGGTCATCCCCTCCACCCCAAGGAGGTGATTTCTCATGTCCTCTCTCTCTGTAATGGATGCGTGCATCTTATGGCAAACCGGAAAAAAAAAAAAAAAAAAAAGAATAGGGTTAAAATGTCACTACTTCCCAAAGCAATCTACAGATTCATTGAAATCACTACTGACATTCCAATGATGTTATTTGGTAAAAATACTAGTTCAGGAACGTTATGATATGATACATTTTACCTGTTTTTCTACACAAAAATGCATCATAACTTTCCCGACAATCAATTAGAATTAGACAGACTAAAATTCATATAGAATTCAAATAATTAATGAACGGCTAAAACTATTTTATAAAAAAAAGAACCAAGTGGAAGGTCTCACAATTCCTGATTTCAGATCATACTACAAAGCTACAATACTGAAAACAGAGTGGTTCTGACACATGGAGAGATGTACATATAGGCAATGGCACTGAGAGCCCAGGAATAAACCCTTACAGTCTAATCATTTTCAGCCTAGCAGCTAAGACCGTTCACTATGGAAAGGCCAGTACTTTCAAAAACTAATGCTGAGGGACCAGCAGTTCGCGTAATGGCTATGTTGCTGGACTCCCATGTAGTTGACCACAGTTGGGGTCCTGGACACAGTGGCTTAAACGCACAGCGGGCCTCCTTCAGGGCAGTGACAGTGTTTGGAACTAGGTAGAGGTGGTGGTTCACAACAGACTACTGGGTTGTATGCTCTAAATGGTTTATTTTAAGTTATATGAATTTCAATTCACTAAGAAAAATGAGCCAGTGGCTAGATTTGCCTCTACAGCCCACAGAGGAAGCTCCTGGGCAGTGAAGAGGTCCCTCCTATCTGAGGAGGGGACAGGGGACAAGTGGTGAGTCCACCTCTCTCCCCAGAGCCCCCTGCTGTGTATCCTAAACTTGGACGAATCTGGGTCCTGGGCAGCAGGAGGTGCTGAGGCCTCACTTAAGGGCAAGTAATTCTGAGTTAACACAGGTTGCAAGTTTGTCAAAATTCATTTCAACCTGATCATAAAATTTCATAAAATATCTCTTGTCTATACATACGAAACAGAAAAGTAGAAACAAGTGCAAGTCAAAATAAATATGACTTAAAGAGCATTTCAAATTGGTAATTGATTTCTCACTTCCCTCCCCCCACCTCTCTGTCTGTCTCTCACTGGTCAAATAGAAAAACATATTAGTAATAATAATAATTTAAATTAAATGAATAATTCTTAAAAAAAAAGAGCATAGTTATTAAAAAGCATTTGGTAGGCCTGGCAGGTGGTGTGGTGTTTAAGGGCACTGGATTCCCATGTAGTCAACAGCAGTTCTGGACCTGATCACAAGCTTGCTCTCTCTCCGGTCAATATTAAAAAATAATCATGATGATTTGTTTTTGGGACCAGCAGGTAGCCTGGTGGTTAAGGCGCTGGACACTTCCACAGAACTGACATTGGTTCAAGTCCCGGACCTGGTGGCTTGCTTTCTCACTTTCCCCTTCTCCTTCTCATTCTTTCTCTCTCTCTGTGTTTTTCTCTCTCTAGTCAAATTAAAATAAATGGACGAATACATAAAATTAAAATAACTTGTTAAAACATTTCTTTAAAAAGTGTGTGATTTAAAAGATATTTTCACTATAGGGCGCGTGTGCTTGCCAGAGAGGGACAGACACACAGAAAGTGGTAAATCATCTCCCGGGAGGTAACCACGGGGCACTCCCTTATCTTGGGATTTGGGTAGAAACACATGCCTGGTGTGAGTTTTAAGCCACTGGGTGCTGGCCTGGCACCATGGTCGACTACCCCGCCCACCCTCGGCCTGCAGGGGCAGAGAGGCGCACACCAGGTGGAGAGGAGTGGCCCTGGGGGAAGCGTGAACCTCCCCAACAGCCAAGGCAGCCCCACGTGCTCTGACGACAAGGGGATCGGATCCTGGAGCAGGAAAACATGCTCAGGCAAGGGTAAGGCCTGAAGCGCCCGCGCTCCGCACCGCAAGGGCCCGGGGACATGGCCGAAGCCCTGGCCTGACCCTCCCTAGGACCAGGCAGGCGGCAGGAACACAGCCCTGTGCGGGGCTCAGGAGCCCACGGAGCTGGGGCTGGGGACGCCGCGCGGTGGTGGGAGGGGAGACCAAGGCGCCCCGGAACCACAGGAACCTCCGCGGCTGGCGGACGACAGGACACAGCACCGGGCAGTGCGGAAAGGACAGGCGGGGAAGGTCGGAGGCCGGCGGGGGCGAAGGCGCACAGAGGCGGAGGGGCAGGAGGGCCCCGGGCGGCAGCGAGAGACCCAGGGGCGCTTCTCACGGGATCACACCGCCCGGGAGGCTTCCCTCAAGGAGCACAAAGGGGGTCCCCCAGGCAGAGCCATGGAGAACTCGCTGGGACCCCTCGGCAGCACCTCGGCGGGGTCGGGACCTCAAACCCGGCAGGGCCCGCGCACCCTCCCCGGAGAACGCCCTCCCGCGCCCGCCGCCCTCGCCTCGCACGAAGGAGGAGCCCCCCAGGGAGCGCACACGGGTGTCCCCACCTCGCAGGAGGACGGTCCCGAGCACGGCCCTGCAGCCAGGCCCCCACGGCGGCCTCCCCATGCGCCCCGGCGTCCACCCGTGGGGACGAGGCACAGGAGCAACGGAGAGGGCCCGCGAGGAACGTCCCCGGCCAGAACCGTCCCCGGGCGGCGCACGGGATCCCGCCGCCACACCCCCACCTGGCCGGTCCCGCGGGTCCCACTGCAGGGCCGAAGCCTCCGGGGCAGACCCCGAGCCTCCCACGCGCCCCGGCCCCGCCGCTGGGCCCCGGCGCAGCCTCTGCGGTACCCCAGAACCCATTACCTGCCGTTCTTCGTCCACCACGTCCATCCGTCCGTCTGAGTCCTGTCCCGGGGACACGCACCGAGGGGGCTACCAACCTCGGGCTCCCAGGACTGGCCTGCGAACGCCGCGGTGAGCCACGCTCTCGGCAGGGCAGGGGAGAGGAGGGGACGCCGCACCTTCTCCGGACCTGAGGGCGAACCGCCCACGCACGCACGCACGCACGGACGCACGCACGCAGGGCCCCCCAGGTCCCGCATAAGGCCCGCCCAAGGACAGGAGGACCCTCCCCCGACTCCCAGGAGGAAGGCGCTGTCCAGGGTAGAGAAGGGAAGTGTTCAGAAACTCGACCCTGGCCGCGGGGACAGCAGACTCCTCTTCTGGGGAGGGACAGGGAACTCTGCCCTACCACGAAGGACAGTCCCTGCAGCGGCTACTGTGCCTGGAAAGAGGGGGAGCAGCTGGGAGATCTAGTACCCAAAGGCGGCCCTCTCAGATCCCTGCAGGTGCCTTCTCACCGAGGGGCGTCATCTCCCACCTCCAGCCACAGCCTGAGGAGCCTCAAGGGACGCCCAGGAAGGGGGCAGGGGATTGAAATGGGACATCTATCTTGCTCTGTCTCAAAGAAACCCATTTGTCTCTGTATTTATTCTTTCTGTTTTGTAAATCAAAATACAAAATGTAAGAATAAAGTTCAAAATTAAGCCAGAATGGAATACTGAATGTTTTTGGTTGCACTTACTGCAAGATTTCTGTTCTAAGAAGGATGGTAAGGGTAAAATATCAGGAGGACATGGGACAGTGGAAAGATTTTTCAAAGACAAAGTTTTACTATTTATTAATATCACTCAGAAAAAACTTCACCACTAAAGAGGGCTAAAAAAGGAACCTCACTAAAACTGCTCAAAGCACACAAATAAGCAACTCAAAAAGGTAAAGTGTGAGGGAATAAAAGCAACATCAACTCATCTTCACTTCTACAGGAGGCAGAGAGATGGGCATGAAATCTTCAAGGGGAAGTTGGGGAGTGAGCCGGGCATATGTCTCTGGGAGGAGTGGCCCGGCCAAAGTAAACTGTTCAGAGCCTGGGGTAGGAGCAGAGGGTAGTGGCCGAGTAACAGGAAAATTCCTCTTCTACAGAGCCGAGAGAGATAGGAAGTGTGTCTATAGTCTCAGAGACGGGACCCGAGAGCTGACAAAGGGCATGAAGAAAAAATACAGGGTGTCCTCGGGTCCCTCTATGATGTTATGAGGAGCATCAAAAAAGGAGATCAGGGTGTAAGGGCTCTGTCACTGGACTCCCATGTAGTTAACTGTGGTTCGGGTCCAGGACCCGGTGGCTTAAACTCACACAACGGGCATATGTGTATGCAGGCCCAAGATCCCTAGAGGAGAACGGAGGAAAAGGGACTGCAGCATGGCCATTCCCCCGAGGGGTGATTTCTCACTTTGTCTCTCTGTCTCTCTTTCGGGCAAGCGCATGCACCTTATAGCAAAAATCTCTCTCTCTCCAAAAAAAAAAAAAAGTGGATCAGAACAAGCAGTGGCCTTCTCACTGGAGCATGAAGGCTGTTCAAGAGGGCAGGTAGTGCTGGGGCCTGAGGGCAGTGGGGGACAGTCCTGAAATAACCCCTGTATTCTAGGCCCCCCACGGGGCCTCCAGGGGAGCTCAGCCATCAGTGTGCTCACTGCACTGTGTCTGGGCTGCAGAGCTGACCTGCCATGACCCAGGGTCACCACAAGCCAAGCTCTTCTACCCACTGAGGGAGCTCATCTCCTCCCTCTCTGCCTATCTGACCTGGGTACTCAGGTCAGGGATGCCCAGGAACAATCAACCAGCCCAATCTTATCCAGATGCGGTGACACCATCTCACAAAAGATTAGGGAGATATAAAGAAGCTTAGGCTTGGGGAACCAACAGGTGGTGTGGTGGTTAAGGCATTGGACACACCCATATGGCTGACCATGGTTTGAATCCTGGACCTGGTAGCTTGCTTTTTTCACTTTCTCTCTATCTTTTTCTGTGTGTCTCTCTCTGGTCAAAGTAATCTAAATGAATTAATTAACAAATAAAATATTTTTTTCAAAAAAGAGAAAATCAGGGTAGCTCACAAGGGGAGCTCATCTTCTCTTCCAGCTCAGGAAGCAGAGGGGAGGCTGCACCATCACCTGGGCTCCTCTCCTCCTCCCCTTCCTCACTCACTACACAGGTGAGGGCTGGCCTGACCTGGGGAATGAGCATCCACTCCCTCCTCTGCCCCCACTCTCACTCACAGGGATTGGATCCTGCTCGCACAGTGCTCTGTGTCCTCTTACAGCATCTGTGACTCATGCAAGGCTGACTCGGCTGCCCTTGGTGTCCCAGAACCTGAGGCACACTGCCACACTCACCTGCACTGGGGACAGCAACAATGTGGGTAACGAGGGAACAGCCTGGCTGCAGCAGCACCCGGGTCGTGTCCCTAAAGTCCTGACCCACAGGAATAACTACCGAGCCCCGGGGATCTCAGAGAGGTTCTCTGGCTCCAGGTCAGGGAACACAGCCTCCCTGACCATCTCTGAGCTCCAGCCTGAGGATGAGGCTGATTACTACTGTACTGCGTGGGACAGCAGTGTGAGCGCACAGTGCTCCGGACCAGAGAGGAACTGAGACACAAACCCGTGAGCTCCCCTGGTGTCACTCAGCAGAGCCCTCACAGAGCCCTGTGTACACTGGACCCACACAGAAACAAGTACCTGTGGATTATAGTGTACTACTCAGTAATATGAAAGATAAAATCGGATCAGCAGATGGCATGGAGGTAAAGGTGTTGAATCGCACACGGCCAACACCATGGTTCTAGTCCTGGATTCAGCTGGATGGATATACATGTGTGTCCAAAATCCTGAGAGGATAAGAAGGAAGGGACTGTGGTGTGGCCATCCACCTTAGGGGGTGATTTATCTCCTTCTCTTTCTGGTGAGCACATGGACCCAATAGTAAAAAGAAAGAAAAAAAATTTTAATGTAACTTAAAGGCACTGAATGTGCATTACTAATAAACATTAAGAGGAAACATCACTGTGAGTAAATCTATGGCTTTCTACATAAATGACCATACACAGGCATTAGTAATTATTAACAAGTAATACAAAGTTCAGCCAAGAAAATTTGTTTAATCTCAGATTTTTCTCTTCTATTCTCTTTGGAATGCTCAGCTCAGTATTCAGGGGGTCCCTCTGTGTGGCTAGAGAAGCCATTCACCAGGGTCACCAGCAAGCAGCCTCCCTTATTTCTGTGGACTTGGCACCTGTGCTGACCTCTGATTAGAACACCATTTACAGTTCCTGCCATTTGTCCGCTAGAACCAAACTTAAATACCACACGTCACAAGGCTTCCTTAGCCCCACGTCCCTGTACGCTGTCACACCCACACAGGACAAGCTCCCCTGTGTTGTTCTTGTTGCACCCTCTACATTTCCTTGCAAATACCTTCCACATTGTCTGGAAACAGCAGCAGCTTTGGGGTACAGTTAACAGACGCTGACACAATGGGGGGAGAAATGAATTTTCCACTGAGATAAAAATCAAGGTTTGATGGCATCACCATTACTCTGGGGGACATACGGAAATCCCTTCTCATTTTATTGTCTACGGTAATGGCAAGAGGAAAAATCCCTGTACACAGAAGACATGTCCCCTGTGCTTAGTGTTATCACAGTGACTGCAGGAGGTAGGCCCCAGAGCCAGCAGGGGTCGCTGTGACATCCTAGAGAGCAGGCCTGTGCCAGGCAGCTGTAACCACTCAGAGGGCTCCAGGGGAGTGGGACAAACTGTATCCTCTCTGATGTGTGATGCCCCTGCAACTGTGATGTCCCCATCACCACGTATCTGGCTCTTCCATGCCACTGCTCTAGATCTGGGCCATTTTCTCCTTTTTCTCTTAGAATCTTTGTCCAGATCTGGTCCAGAAAGGGTTAATAGACCCAGACTACAATTCTGCTCTAGGAGAGTCTGGGTGGGGATAAGACACAGCTGTGGGTGAGCTCCCCACAGTGGGGCTTCTGGAGACAGAGCTCTGACCATCTATCTGTCTCCTCCACACCCTGCAGCCTTCTCTCCTCAGTCCTGTATAGAGAGGTCCTGTATAGAGGTCTCCTGATGAACGCAGGATCTACTTCTTACTCTCACCTGGAAGAAGATGTGCTTTGATACCAGATTCCCAACCTTCTGTCTCAAAGTACTTGGAACTTGGCCAGCCATGGGATCTTTAGGAATGTAGGGGATTTTAATTCAGTCTGGCACTGACGACTTCCACATGGAAGTACATTAAATGTGATGGTTGTTCCCCGGGCTGTAGCCCAAGCAGAAGGTGGATTATCACCGTAGACCTGAGATGGCAACCTCAGAGCGTACAGTGTTCTCTTGGTTCCAAGGGAAGTGGGTCAAGACCTTCCCTTTGCTTCCCTCGCCTGGTCCTTTGCTCCCTTCTCGCCACGTGTGAGCAACACAGCTCACTGGGGATTTCCAACACACAGCTTTGTCCTGGGAGAAAAGCTGGGATCACACACAGCGCACCCTAACTCTGTGACTCCCCGTGGTTTGGACCTTAGTTAACCTACCTTTGGGGGCAGAAGGACCTAGGGACACATGAATCTCCAGAGCACAGACATGGTGGTGTTATTCAGGCATGCAAGCATGTCAAGGGGCTTCACCCATCAGGATCAGACTGGCACAGCTCCCAGTTTCTCCTTGGAAGAGGTTTGCCAGTGCACTGCTCTGGCCACTGCTGACAGGCAAAACTTAGAACTACCTTCACCAGAGAGTAAAGTGGACTGACCCTGTAGACATCCTGGAGGCTGAATGGGAGCTCAGGCACGGCCCAAGCCTTCTCCCTCAGCTCACCCCAGTCATAAATCCAGATCTGCTGATTCTTCCTGGAAGGTGTTTGCTTATTCATAAAGCTCCCACCCAAGGGACCGCTTTCTAAATCCCCTAACTCTGGGAGCAGGGATCAGGCATCTGTCAGTAACCCTAGATCATAGGTAAAATGAGGTGATTTTAAATGAGGGTATGCAAGCATTTTCAGGGGCTACACCTACCAGAAACTGTGAAGAGAAAGGACTACACACATCTCCAAGTTTATCTCCTAGTACGGTTTGAATTTTCATGGGCAGCCCTCAAAATTTCACGTTAAAGGCCAACTAGATGCTATGCTGGTTAAGGAAACTGGATCCCCCATAGCCACGGTACAGTTCAAGTCCTGAACCAGACAGCTTGAGAAACAAGCTGTCTGAAATGCGTGTGCATGTGTGCCCAAAATCTCCAGAGGATAATTGAGGAGAGGGATTGTGGTGTGATCATCCCCCTTCCCCTCAAGGGGATGCTTTCTCTCTTTCCCTCTCTCTCTCTTTCTCTGTGTCTCTCTCAGGCAAGTGCATATGTCCTATGCTAACTAAAACCAACAAAAAAAATTCACGTTGAAATTTAATTCCTTTTACTGGTGGAATTAAGAGGTAGGGAATTTGGGGAAATGATTAAGTCACAAGGGTGCAAACCTCGTGCAGGGAATCTGTGTCCTCATGAAAGAGTATTTAGAAAACTGCCTGCCTTAACATCTATTCCACCACATGAGGACACCTCGACAGTGCCATCTGTGAGGAACGTACTTTCACTAGACGTCAAACCTCTGGCAACTTAGGGTTAGACTTTGCCTCCAGAACCGTGAACAATTAATTTACCTTGTTTATAAATTACTCGATCTAAGGTAGTTTGTTACAACATCCCAGGATGGACTAAGACAGAATCTTACTAAGGAATGGGGTACTGTAAAAAAAAAAAAAACAAACAACAAAAAAAAAAACAAACAAACAAAAAAAAAAAACAACAAAAAAAAACACCTAAAAGTATGGAAGTGGTTTTGCACTCGGTAGTGGATAGATGGAAAGACTTTTCAGGTGCATTGTTGTAAAAGAAACCTTAATCGTTATTCTGGGGAGGGCTCAGGAGACAGGGGACACTATAGGGATAACCTGAATCTTCTTAGAGATTATTTACAGGTTATGAAGAGGTCATTGATAGAAATATGGACCATAAAGGCCATTTTGATGAAGTCTTACAAAAATGAGAAAAATAATTCGGTAACTTGAGGAAATATCCTCACCAACAGGCAGATTACCCTGAGCAAGGCCGTCTGTGCTGTCGCAGCAGGTGCTTCCTCCCAGGGCTCCCCAAAGGATAGAGCCAAACTCCCTCCCCCTCAGACTGCAGTGTGAACTGAGCCCCAGCCCAGGGCTCAGCGAGGAGCTGGGCAGTCACTGGATGGACACACATTTGCATGAAGAGCCCCTCTTGTGGCAGAGGATGAGAAGAAAGGGGGTTTGGAGCAGCCTAGCCATGTGGGGACCAGGGGTTGTGCCCACCATGGCTTGGACTCCTTTCCTCCTCATGCTCCTCTCACTGAACAGGTAGGGACAGGCTTTGGGAATCAGAGCAGCTCCCATTCTGCTTCTTGCCAATTGCCCCGAGAAACATCACTCTGGTCCCATTACCCCACCTTTCTCTATCTGCAGATTCCATCTCCAGCCTGTGATGATCAGCCTCACTCCCTCTCTGCATCTCCTGGAGCCACTGCCAGACTCACCTGCACCCTGAGCAGTGGCTTCAGTTGGTCACTATGGGATACACTGGTACCCCAGAAGCCAAGGAGCCCTCCCTGCTATATCCTGAGCTATGACTCAGACTCAGTTAAACACCAGGACTCTGGAGTGCCCAGCAACTTCTCTGAATCCAAAGATGCCTCAGTCAAGGCAGGCTGAGGAGCCAATTAGGCTCCTGAGAGGATAGAGGTTCCATGGACCTAGCTAAGCTCATTCTTGGCACTGTCCACAATGAAGCCTGATGGGGGCCAGCACCACGTGACATTGTGATGTTTGCATTTGAAGCTGTTCCCCAAAGAGAAAAATTGTTCTGAGATCGTGGATCAGCTGATCAGCTGATCTGGGGGGAGGTGCCCTTCCTGTGCTGGAGGACAGCTCTGTTTCGACTCATCACTGACCTCATGGTTATAGGCTTAGGCTCAGGATAAAAGTTCTGCACCCTTTGCTGTGCTGTGATCACGAGTTCAAGACCAGGTCTGAGCTCTTTGATCCTTTCATACCAACACCCTTTTGAGGCCCTGCACATCACTATTCTCATGGTTGGACCAAACTGGCCCCTTTGATACGATGCCTGTCACCATGCAATGTCCTGCTTGGGAAATCTTTGCAGTGGCTGGGCTCATGCAGCAGCATAAAAGGAGCATTCTAGAGCAAACTAGAAATTCTGCACACCACTAGGACTTTCACCAGTAGGGACACTTCTCTGTGTAGCCTGGAGTGTGAGTCTCCAGGTCAGCTGGGAAACTTCTTTTACCTTAGTCACTTGAGCAGGACTAGGGGATACAGCTGGATTTGACACAGGGGTGACTTCATTTTTTTAAAAGTTACCTTATTCATGATAGTGCTTTACCCCACACTCCAGCTCATCGGGACCTTAGACGTCCACACAGATATGGGCCAGGCATGTTTTCAGGCTGATCCAGGGATGCGAGCCTACAGCCGGCCACGTGACTTCCAGTGCTAGGGTTGGTTTGCTAGTGACTGCCATCAGATGGGCCAAGGAAGTCACTGCAATGAAGGAAAACCCTCACGATGTTCCTCAGACCATCCTTATCCAGCGGGATAGTGTGGATTGAGCTCTCTACGTTCCCTGCCACAAGACGAGGAGCCGGAAGAATGGACCAGTATTTCAGTCAGAGATAACTCTTCCAAGTGATGTCCAGTAATTAAAAATCTGGGTGGTAGGATAATTTAGCTTCTGAGAATTATAAAAGGTGATGTATTTCTATTACTATTAGTAAATGACCATTAGAAATTACCTGAGCATCTTTTAGAGGGGCTCAGGATTGGCTGGGATGTTGAGTCCTGAAGCATCAAGGAGTCTTCAGAGGCGCCTTCAAGGTCCCTGTGCGCCTCTCTGCAGGGGATTGTGCCGGTGGGAATTTCATGAATAAAGAGTTTGTACCACCTGACAGTCACTGTCCACATGAGGGAGAAGAGGAGAATCATTCATGATGGATTAGACTAATGTGGGAAGTCAGCTATGTAACTAGATTTGGCCTTACCAATTTTATCAAAATATGTTTTAGAACACATAAGCCCCATAACCTACTGGTAAAGGGAAACTGGATCCCACATGTCTGATAATGGCGTGACCCAAAGCCCCACAGCTTAAAAGTCACAGTGTGCATATGTGCATGCGTGCCCCAAATTCTGACAGGATGGAGAGATGAAAGAGAAGGGTCGCGGTATAGTATGTCTGAATGTGAGGATGCTCCACAACTGACCTCTGCCTCTTCTGAGTACACGTGACCACTGGCAATTCTGAAAACATTTTCTAGGACATAGGATTTTTAACGTGCTAGTGTGGAGAGACCCCTTTGATCCCCTAAGACAAACTAGAATTAGGATTAAACTAGTCACGGAGTGTCCTTTGTGGCTGGTGGGAATGCAGGGTGGTGTCAGCTGCTCTGGAAGATGGAAGACGCATTCTCCCAAAGCTCAGCTTCTCTTGTGTCCCCAACCAGCAGTCAAAATAGGTCTTCACACAAATCAGCTGAAATTGTGCATTTACACAGAACTTGTACTCAAATGCTCAGAGCAGTGTTTTTTTTTTTTTTAGTTTTTTTGCTACAGAGTGCACGCACTCACTGGGGAGAGGCAGAGAAACAGAAAGAGAAAGGGACATGAGAAATCCCTCCTCAAGAGGCATGAACCCACTGCATTCCCTTCTTGTCCATGCTCCTCCTGGATGTGGGTACACATGCACCCAGGACTGTGTGTTTTCAGGTGGTCAGGTCTGGGATTTGAACCATGCAGTCGGCCATGTGGGGTCCAGCCGCCTTAACTCCCATGCTGGTTGGCCCCAGAGCAGTATTACTACTAGTTGCTAAAATCTGGAAGCAACCATAATACCCTTGAGTTGACAAATAGATGAGTAAACTGGCATTTCCATACATTGGCATATTATTTAAAGATTAAAGGTAAATGAACTATTTGGCCAAAAAGCAATATGGAAGCCACTCATAGGTATATGTCTATGTTAAAGATACTGATACAAAAGGCATATAAACTGCACAATTCCACAAACGTGACATTTTAAAAGCACTCTGAAGTAGTCCACTGTGATTTGAGTCCCAGACCGGGTGGCTTAAATCCCAGACCTGGTGGCTTAAAACTTATGCTGAGCACAAATGCATGCATTCCCAAAAACCTGAGAGAAGAATGGAGAACAGATTGTGGCATGGCCATCACCCCGGGGAAATGATTTCTCACTTCCTGTCTTTCTGTTTCTGTCTTTCTGGCAAGCGTACGTGTCTATAGCAAAAATCTCTGTTAAAAAAAAATCATCATATCTTAAAAATATGATGGTAAAAATATCAGTGGATTCCAGGAGTTCCTGGGTAGGAAAGAAATGATGAACAGATGTGGCTGGATTCTCCCCTTTGGGAGATTTAGGGCAATGAGTCTATGTCTATTCCATATGTTACGATAACTGTGGACATGTGGCATTTTCTGTTTGGAAAAACCCATGAGATTGTGCAAAAGAGGCAGTGACCTCCAATGCAAATGATGTTCTGTAGTTCGTTGATGATGGTTCATAATGTTACCAATGTATAAAACTCACGGGAGATGACAGAACTGGGACTGTGCAGGGAGGCTGAGGGAGAAAATATGTGGGAACTATTTGTGCTTTCTGTTCAGTATTTCTATAAACGTAAAATGTCCTAATAATAAAGAGGGTTGTTTTTTTTATGAGTTAAAGTATTATTAGGTGCTAATGGTACATGTAAGAGAGCATTCATTCCAGTCAGGATGCAACTGGCCTCTGAGACAGCAGGAGCACTATGGCTGTCTCTGAGGGCCCATGAAGGGATCTCAAATGAAAGGCTACCCTGGAGCCCTGCCCTGTGCCCTCTGCTCTGGCTGACTGGCGCTCAGCAGCTGGAACCTCACAGGGGAGAAGAAGCTCCCCCAGCACCACCATGCGCTCAGCCTTCACCATGTTCAGGCCCAGAACCCTAGGGGAGGGGAGATGATTTGTGAAGGGCTGCTCTCTGCCCTCAACTGAGGGGTCCAGTGAGAACAGACATTGTTTGATTGAATTAGTGTTGCTAAGCCCAATCTCCACTTGACCTGACGTAACCACCAATAACTTAAGAGAGAAGTTGTTAGGGCAAGAAAAGTTATTTTATTCAGAAATCCAACAAACTGAGAAGATGGCGGACTTGTGTCCTAAAGACCATCTACAAACAGCACAATACAAACTACTTTCATGTAAGAGGAAGGAGGAAAAATGAGGCAGACGTTAGGAGATGACTACGGAGCACAGACTTCTAGGCACCAGCAAGAGTTCCAGAAAGGGGGTCGGCAAGTGGCGTGTTGGTTAAAGTTGCTGGACTCCCACGTGGCCGACCACAGTTCAAGTCTTGCACCTGGTGGCTTGCTTTCTAACTTTCCCTCATTGTCCCTCCGTCTGTGTCTCTCTAATCAAACTATAAAATATAACAACGATAATAATAAAGTTAAATAAATGAATTATGTAAAAAAAAAAAAAAAAAGAGTTCCAGGAAGGTTGTGAATCTTCATTCTTGTTTTCCTCACTCAGGTTACAGTGAATGAATCTAAACATGAGGTTCCTGTCCATCTTAAACAAAGAACGATTATTTTTCACACAGGCTTCTTCAATCTCCTTGGGGAGGCAGTTCCAGGAGAGGAGCGCTTGCAATATTTTCAATGGGAGCAGAATTCCTTAAATAATAAATTTATCTACATATAAGGTTCAGTAAACACTACTATCCTAAGTCAAAGTGAAAGGCAAGCTTGAAAAAGACAAGATAAAGACCCATTAGGGTCATCGTGTCCCTCTGCTACAATTCCTCACTGTCAAAGGTTCATCCCACAATTTTGAGGGATCAGGGACGTCGTTTGTCATCTGACTACTTCCTGCTGAAAGGGGGCGCAGAGGGGAAATTGTGGAATGAAACCATATGACATGATTTATAAAGTATTCCTTAGCACCCTTAGGCAGGGAAACCTCAGGAGAGATCATGGACATTTCGCCTTCTGCCTTGACATTTTCGCCACGGTGTCCAGCTTTTTGTGACAAAACTACCAACTATTTTAAACGGTGCTAAATTACCAGCTACAGGTAGAATGTTGGTACTTGATTGAGACACTTTTCCTATGATTGAACACACTTTTTAAGAGATCCATGAGGGGTAAGCAGGGGGCATGGTTAAGGTGCTGGACTCCCACACATCCAACTGCAGTTCAAGTCCTGGACATGGCAGCAGCTTGCTTTTTCCCCTTCTCTCTCTTCCTCTCTCCCTCCTTCTCTCTGTCTCATGAGCATATGTACCCTACAGTAAATGAAATAATAAAGAAAAATTGAATAAACAATTCTTTAAAAAAGGGAGCGATTCATGGAAATAAACTGGTAAACCAATAGCCAACATCACTTTAACACTACAGTTCATTGGAGCCCTGTGGCTCGTTGTCTCTGTCAGTATGACTTTCTACATTGCAAGAAGAATTGATGTGCATATAAGAGGCAGCCATGCCAACTTCATGCTCCTCAGTGTGCATTTAATCTAAGGCAACTGTCAAGCATGGCTTTAGCAAGAAAATCTAATCATACCTGTAACCCGACAAGAGCCACAGCAATTTCATTACAAATGAGGCTGAACACATTGGGTAAATTTCTAAGGAAATGGAGATGTGTTAAAATACCCATGGAGAGGAGAGGGAATAACTAAAGAAATAATTGTCCCTGTCTACTATTCCACTAGGGAGGTTCTGAGTAACGCACATGAACAGCTTACGGGGGCTGATCCCATGGACAGTATCCTTTTGTTCATGGACTGAAACTCAATCTCCTGGGTGGACAGATGCAGAGCCCCATTAGTGGAATGAGTGCATCTGTTAGAAGCAAATTCCTCAACAGAAGTCAGTACAGCACTCAAGGTTTGACATATCTGGGTACTGCTATATCCTGTAAGGCAGGGGTCCCAATACCTGGTCTGTGGCCTGTTAGAAACCAGGTGGCACAACACAAGGCAAGCAGCAGATAAGCAAGCCAAGCTTCATCCGTGTTTACAGCCACTCCCCATCACTCCCATTTCTGCCTGAGCACCGTCTCCCAGCAGGTCAGTGGCGGCTCTATATTCCATAGGAGTGTGAACCCTAAGGCGAACTGTACATGCGGAGGGATCTATGTTGCATGCTCTCATAAATCATCAAACTACCCAATCCATAGTCCATGGAAAAATTTTCTTCCACAAAACCAGTCCTTGGTGACAAAAAGGCTCGGTACCACTACCCTAAAACATCAACTGACTCTTCAGCTGGTGTGAGGACCTGGAATAGCTTCCATATAAAATTTCACAAAGGCTTAAATAAAGCCTACTTCGGGGAGCCACGTTATCCACAACAAGGCAATCAGCAGCATCCACCCTACAGTAAATTTGTTTCTCACCCTAATTTGGCAAAGCTCCTTCTCAGAGTTCGAAGCTCTCATTGTTCCTGTAGATGGTGCTCTCTGTGAGGAATGTAATTTCCATGTGCTAAAGAATGCTTTATACACTGCTTAGTAACAGGAGAGATGACTGTGGGCCCATTATCCCTCTAACGGCCGTTTGGTGTTCTCAATTCTGGAATGATTTCTTTCAAGAGAACGTGAACCACTTGTGAGGTTTTCTCCATCTTCATGGGACATGCTTCCATCCATCCTGAAAAGGTGTCCATAAGAACCTGTAGGTCCTTAAAATTTCCAGAATTGTGGAGAATCTGGTCAAATCTTACCAGTCTTCAGTAGTTCTCGCTCCTTTAGGTTGGACTTCTATGTGGGGACGACTGGTAGTGGACCCTGAGTTAAGCTTAGCAAGGATCCAGCAATTCTGAGTGACCTGTTAAAAAGTCTTAGGCAATTTATGCCCCCTGATATATTTTAATAAATTTCTGAATTCTGTTCCTTCCTAATTGGGACCATGATGTATGAGCCTTCATAGGATGATTAAGAGAGCTCAGACATGAACATGAGCCCAGGGGAAACTAAGTGTGTCAGCTCTTACTTACATATGTGGGCCTTTTTCTGAGAGACTTTGTACCTGCCTTCAGCCAGATAGTCTACAATCCTCAGGGTATTTCACAGTCATCTGTAATGGCAAGGCTGGTTATTAGCAAGTGATCTCCATGTTGAAGTAAAAGACCTTCATCCAACCCAAGGCTTCTGAAAATCTCAGCCAGCATTTCTCCAAATACAACAGGCCAATTCAAG